>MU159492.1:87247-112340 GCA_015888305.1 Antheraea pernyi | reverse complement strand
CCTGATAAATGAGCTATATAACACTGAAAGAATTTTCCAAATCGGACCAGTAGTTCCTGAGATTACCCCTTACAACGTCACAACATCACAAACTTTACCTCTTTATAATATTACTAGCCGACCCGTGCCCACTTCGTTGGACGGTAATACGTAAGCGTGGAATGGCTATTTTGCGCTAAAACGCAGCGGAAGCTCTGAAAAGGAAAAAAATACCCCGATTTTGCAACATTCTTCATTACTGCTCCGCTCCTATGTCTCGTGATGATATATAGCCTATAACCTTCCCTGATAAATGAGCTATATAACACTGAAAGAATTTTCCAAATCGGACCAGTAGTTCCTGAGATTACCCCTTACAACGTCACAAACTCACAAACTCTATCTCTTTATAATATTAGTATAGATGTATGTACAATGTGCACGCACCTTCCGTAAGAAAATTGGCTATATTAGCCACATGAAAGCACACGAGCGCCGGAGTTGAAGCAGTCGCTGTGGCCGAAAACGGCCAGGAGCATACAGATAGATGTATATAGAGTAGAAAGAAGTCGATGAGTTCGAATGAAGTTGTAATGAGTTTTCGGATTCTTACATTCATAACGCTAGCAATACCACATTAGATACACCAAAGTAATGTATTAGAAAATTCTACGTCATTAAAATGCCTACAGGAGAGTCCTGGATACTACGTATCTATATACTAAGAATAACTCACTAAATAATCATTTTTATCTTATACATGTCATCCTTACGAATGTGATATATGTAAATGTGAGTTTGTTTATTTGTTTGTTACGTTTTCACACCGTAAATATTCAACCTATTATCATAAAATTTTGTATACTCGTTGTCAGAGGTACTAGGAAATGACGTAGAGTACCTAAAAAACTACCACCGGTTCGGTAAACAACCCAGTCATCGAGAAGAACTGGCAAGAAACTCGATCTGGTTTATCTTTTTAACAAAATATATATAATTATATTATTCGGAGTGCCGATAGATGCGGCTCTCTTTCACGTCTGCTAATGATAATAATGTCAATTTACAAATGATGAAATTATAAATAATTCACATTATAAATTAATTTAAAAATTCAAAGAGAAAACAGTTTAAATTCCAGTGTTATGAGTCTTCACTTCTGTCGGCCGTCTTTATGACTGCCTCGAATTTGTTTTTGAACCGTATTTGAATAAATGATGTTTCTTATACAATTAGAATTTCTACCCGGCTATTATCTATATTTTCGAAAAAATTAAAAAAACTGTTGCAGGTGTCGAGGAATAAGTAATAGAATACATTTAAATCATTTTTAGAAATGTCTGTCTGTCTGTCTGTTTATTAACACGCATGTTACCGCTATGACACACCCGAGAGGCGAGACTACAACGCCACCCGGGGAACCACTATTGTCCTGCAATACCACGCTATTGACTTTATCGGGGTGTTACTAATGACCTCGAACGCTATTGGTGGAAGTTATCGGTTTGTTCATTATTCACCCCGTTGTGAGACTACATTGGTGGGAGTTCGGCATATAAAGGGCAAGATGTCGCTGATCTGGACGCACTCCTATGTGGAAGTTATTGTAAGGCGAAGCTCTGGCCAAATGAATAGTGTATTTACCGAGACATATTTTTCGCGCCGACCCTTTATCTAGTTATTCTTGATCGAAGATCTAACTAAACCTTCCCCATGAATCATTTTATCTACTGATGAAAATCGCATTAGAATCCGTTCAGTAGTTTTTGAGTTTATCGCGAACAGACAGACAGATAGACGTGGCCGAGGACTTTGTTTTATAATATGTAGTTTTATATATAATTTTGTATTATTTTACTCCGTATTTCGTATTATTTGGTTGTATTTTACTTAATATAGTTATTGTGCACATAGTGGATGGGAAATAATACCATGGATCATGAATTCTGAGATGCACCAAAAATTATCTGGGAGTTTTCGGATTCTTACATTCATAACGCTAGCAATACCTCATTAGATACACCAAAGTAATGTATTAGAAAATTCTACGTCATTAAAATGCCTACAGGAGAGTCCTGGATACTACGTATCTATATACTAAGAATAACTCACTAAATAATCATTTTTATCTTATCCATGTCATCCTTACGAATATTATATATGTGAATGTGAGTTTGTTTATTTGTTTGTTACGTTTTCACACCATAAATATTCAACCTATCATCATAAAATTTTGTATACTCGTTGTCAGAGGTACTAGGAAATGACATAGAGTACCTACATTACATCCCGAAAAAAGTGTTGTTACTGCGGGGATTGGTCTAATGCACTTTAACCAAGGTGAGAAGCCGCGAACGAAAGCTGGTTTTTTTAATAACTTACCAGTAAAAGTAAGAAAGAGAATTGAAGAAATAGAATAACATTAAACAAATTCTGAACCTAATTCATTGTTCTATTAACAATTCACAAAGAAATTACTCAGAGTTAAGCCTCGACGCTGTGTCTACATTTCATTCTCTCTCCTGACCTATTTAATGTAATTAACTTCCATTTGTAGCAACGGTTCATGATACATATCCATCAGCAAATTACGTAGCAATCCATTTGATTACCACTTATGCGCCTCATTTATTATAAATGATTAATACAATGGTTCTCAAAGTTTTCATTTTCGACGCGCTTATTTAAAGACGCCATATTTAATCCTTGTCAGGAGTTTTTGGCTGGATCTTCATCTGTTATGTAGTGGATTCTATGTTTTAATAGCGGGCGCGGCGGACGTTGTCCAGCTCTGATAATGAAAGAAAAACATTGACAAATTATATACCTAACTAAACCTTATGAATAATTTTATCTACTGGTGAAAATCACATGAAAATCCGTTCAGTAGTTTTTAAGTTTATCGCGAACAGACAGACAGTTAGACGTGGCCGAGGACTTTCTTTTATAATATGTAGTTTTATATATAATTTTGTATTATTTTACTCGGTATTTCGTATTATTGGTTGTATTTTACTTAATATAGTTCAGTTATTGTGCATATAGTGGATGGGAAATAATACCACATGGATCATGAGTTCTGAGATGCACCAAAAAATCTCTGGAAAGTTCTAATAAAAGAGCCACCATTTTGTTGGAACATTGAAATTATCACAAGAGCCTTGTAGATATACTTACTCGATAATGACAGTAATAATATAGAAGATTGGTTGCCAAAAATAAAAGAGATATAAAAAAAAATCAAAGAATCTTGTTCGGTCTTTTATTTGTTAACCGACTTCGAAAAAGGAGAAAGTTTATATGTTCAAATGTATGTAATTTTATATTTTTATGTACTGATCAACATAAACTCTTGGCAGCATAAAAAAACCGTGTTTATTACAAAATTTGAAAAACTTGAACAATAATAACAAAGTGTGTAATGTAACGTTATAATTTAAAAAAAAGACTGGCTGGGTATTTTTAAACGTGGCAGATATTTGAGACCTGGGTCTTAAAAAACCAGCCGAAGGGTTAATGTCTTCGCAGATTGTGAAACGAATTTAATGATTCTTTTTTTTAATTTGAACTGTTCATACTCAGTTTACGTATGTATGTTCACCGATATTTTCGTCAATTTTAAACCGATCTCATTGATTTTTATTTTTAATTGTAATTTTGTCATTATTACCCAAACCTATCTCTTCTAGCCTTTTGCCGATTTAAGTTATCTCTGTTATTAATAAGCATTAATGTTTTACTTCTATGGAAAGCGTAAAATATATGATACTAGCGGGCCCGGCAGATGTTGTCCCACTCTGATTATTAAAAAAATCCGTGACAAATTATATTATACCTCCTTTCCTCATGAATCACTTTATCCACAGGCGAAAACCGCTTGAAAAAAAAATGATTAATTACTAAAATGATTATTAAAAAATAGGGGTTGGTGTTAGAAGGCTGACAATTTAGAGTTGTATGTATTTTTTAATGCTTCATTATAACAATATAAAAATTTAAAAAAATGTACAAAAAATAAAAAAATAAATGTTAGGGACGGACAACCCCTTATCACTTAGGAGTATGAAAAGTAGATAGTAGCCGATTCTCAGACCTACTGAATATGCATATAAAATTTCATAAAAATCGGTCAAACCGTTTCAGAGGAGTACGGTCATTAACATTGTGACACGAGAATTTTATATATAAGATATATTTTTATATAACCTTGGTACTTATTTCCAGCACAATAATAAAGGTCATAGGCACATTCTAACCAGATTAGTGAGTAACCAAACCTTGATTACCATAACTACTTACTGCGATGTACCCATTTTGAAATATCTTGTTAACTTAATTTACCCATTTTTATAAATGCTTCTCAGCAGTTAGTATTTCATACAAATTAGTATTATTTAGGTGTCTTAAGATGTCTTTCAAAAACCTTATTTATCTCAACTAGTGTTCGCCCATTGATCGAAATTCGGCCATATTTACCGAAGTACTATTTTATATAGATATTATTATCTGTATTTCTTTTTGGTTCTTTAGTGCGAATGGTAAAACTGCATTGAGTATTCTACAAACACACAAGACTGAATAGACTAAAGATTGTGGAGCATGACGAAGAGAGACTTGTAAATACTTCGACTTGTCGATAATATAATTAAAAAACTATTTCGGAATTTTAAATTGATAATGCGAAAGTTATTCCATAGATAAAAAAAGAAAAACTATCGATACCGATCGATAAGAAAAGAAAAATTAACACACATAAGAGAAATAAAGTATTAATCCGTTTTATATTCGCCTATTTATATCCCAATTTTACTATAGCGGTGGCATATTTTGAGGACGTGGAGATATTGGGAATCATCGTGTATATGTCGCTATATACCTCCGTTTAAATATTCAGGCGCTGTGGTTTTCAACTTGTGACCTACTTTAATGGACCACGCTCCAGCCATTAGCGTTATTTTAAATTACTGTCCGATATCATTCTACCTCGGACCGTCTTATCGGAACGTATATATGTCGGAATTTTAGAAGGATAGTCCGCTTTCTAAACTTTTAACACATTTTTGATGGTAATAATCGTAAATCCATTCTTTTATGTTCCGTATTAAATTCTCTCTTGTATTAATCTTCGTACACTTCTGTCATAACATATAATCCAGATGTGTTAGTGTCTGTCTTTAAACAATTTTTTAATGCGTTAATATGAATGAGTTCGTGATCTATTATTATATCAAACGTATATACTTTAGTAGTTTATGATGGCATCATATTTGAAACTTTAAATGCTATACATTGACCTTAATAATCTTGTGAATTATTTTTATGAACACGCTATGTTTCTATATGTACTAAAACAATTAAAAGGTTTAATTTTCTGTTGCCCCTTGTTTTTATTCATATAATAGCTGAGACCGGCCACGCGTTGCCGTGGCTTAGTAATTAAAAAAATCTATACTCAATATTATAAAGCTGGAGGGTTTTTTGTTTGTTTGATTGATTGAACGCGTTAATCTCAGGAACTACGTGTCTGATTTGAAAAATTCTTTTAGTGTTAGATAGCCCATTTATCGAGGAAGGCTATATATATATATATATATGATATATCACGTTAAGACGAATAGGAGGGGAGCAACAATGAAGAATGTTCCAAAATCGGGGTTTGTTTTTCCTTTTGAGAGCTTCCGTTGCGTATTAGCGTTAATCTAAAGAAACTGTTCCACGCGGACGAAGTCGCGGGAAGAAGTTAGTATAATATTACTGTAAATATTACACAACACATGAAAATAAAATAACAATTAATACATAAAAAGCGAGGTTACGTAGTGTATATACTACTAAACGGGTGAACCATGAAATAAACTGGAGTTGAAAAAAAAAACAAAATTTAAACGTGGCCCCATCTATGAGATATCTGTAATAGTCGGTCTTACAATTTTCTGTCAACAAATTAATTTAAAGCGCCATCTGTTCGAGACAAATGAAAGTTACAATGAATAACAATAATCAACATTGACAATAATTTAATTTGTAATCAAAAATATTGAGGCTATTAATTGAAATATAAGCTATTATGTCTCTGAAGTGGGACCAAATTCTACACAAATACCAACTTTCATGAAGATCGGTTGAATCGTTTCGGAGTTAATCTTGTACAAATGTCATGATACTGGATTTTTATATATTTAGATAGCGTAATCTATCAGTGAATCACTTCTCTGTTTATTTCAGGCTGTATTTCTTACGTAGTCTCTGTAACTTTATTAGATTGTTTTGGTCCTTATAATATATGTATAAGATCGCATTAAAGATGTTTGTTTTAATTACTCATTCTTTTGGTAGTTATTAAATCTTATATATCTTCTTTCCAAATCATAATGTCGTGGAAAATGTCTCAAAACGTTCATACTAGGAACACTTGTAAGGGTTTATAAGGGTTAAATTACTTACCCTTACTGCTCCATTTCAAACCGTCAATCTATATGTACGCTGTCTTCATTCGTGATATATCATGGGTCGTACCAAATTGAGCAATGATTTATGAACTTTGAACTTTTAATATTGTCTAAGGAACAATACATTTGTATTATACTGTTATTGCTACACGATATCTATATTAAAGCATGGAGAAAATATATCCAAATTACTGGTGAGTTTGATATCCAAAGAGGTTTGACGCAACTGGTAGATTTTATGACGATAATATATAAAATCATATTTACATCGTTAATGTGTTGACGATATATATTCCCGATATTTATGTTTTTTTTTATCCTTAACATGAATTCATGTCTTTGCGTCTTTAAATGACAGAATGGCAGAATACGTCAGGTTATAAACAACAACATCTATATTAGTCCATTGAAATTTTACATTTTTTAGGCCTTACCTTGCGTTTTTTAGAGGACGCAATTTTATTTTTTTAATGTGTAGGGGGGGTCAGTGTAAAGCTAAAATCAAGTTTGTGGGGTCGCCACCCTTGCCCCACGGCCGCCATCTTGAATATAGGGGTTGAAATGGTTATTACGATTTATCTCTTAAACTATTTATCTGATAAAAAAACGTATAAGATATATGTAACTTTTCAATGGACTATATATACGTGACGCAATAAGATTTCGTATATAACTTCACACAAAGCTGTAAAAATTAAGGGAACTGTTACAGACAATTCACGTAATTTACAATTTTAAAATTAATAATGAGTAACGCCTCACATATCGAATGGATAACGTGAATTGAAATATAAACACGTGAAGATGCTGAAATGAAGAATGTTTATTTACATACTCTATAGTTCAAAGAATTTCAACAATTGCAATATGGAAACTTAAAATATGTTTAAATGAATACTATTCATTCTACTGATGCAATCGTATCAAATAGTATTATGCAAAACAATTGAATATATACTGTTTTATAAGTCCCTTTGGACGCAAATTTATTAGCGCCAACGGTCGCGTAAAACAAATGTATTGTAATCTGGGTTTATTTGATAAAAATAATTTTATTATCGTTTCGCGTCGAACGTATAGAGCTAAAATTAATCTATACATGTGTATCAAATTAATGTGTCTGTTCAAACTATTCCCAAACGGTTAAACGGACTTTGACGAGCCTTTTACAGAAAAGCATTTCCAAATTATTATCTAGACTTGGAGAATTGGACTTAGTAATATCTTCTAGCAACATATATTTAGGATTTACCGTAGGGTTTAAATCAGTAATCATCTTCTTGGTACACACACAAGAAGAGAAAAAAGCCCTGATAAACAAGGGCTACGGGGCAGGAGAAGGATCGCGTGTTCTAACAGTCCACGAATCTCAGGGATTGACCTTCAAATCGGTGGTGATCCTGCAAACAAAGGGCAGAAGGATGCAAATCCACGATAGTGTTTCACATGCTATAGTGGCAATATCCAGACACACTCACACCTGTGTCTACTATACCGACGTGACTGATGACGCGGTTAGTAGGTTCATCCATCGGGCCATGGACGCTCCGGCGCGGCATATTGTGGATTATAACTTAAAGATGGCGATAGGGGACCGGAATGAAACCGCCATAAAGGCAATAACGTCTAAAACAGTTAAATAAATAAATATATATATATAAATAAAAAATAAAAAAAGGCTACCCAATAGATGCTCACAAATACGATTTTTAACATACATATTAAATAAAACTATAGCAAAAAAATGGTGCGGACCGAGAGTCTGCAGATAAGAAGAAAGAAAAAAAAATCAGTAATCATAAAGCATAACAGAGAAAACTTATCATATTTAAAGGATTATTTAACTTAGTTAAGTAGTAATGGTAAAATTAGAATAAAAATATTAAAAAAACATCCAGAAGGATATGTAAATCCTAAAAAATAACAAGGCTCGTTATTTATTAAAATGAAATGCGAAATACTTCTGTAACAAATTAATGAAATCGATAAATGAGTAAGTGGGTTTGATTGGTATTTGGAATTGATATTGCAGTGAATTTGCGTTAGAGAACGTACTGTGATCGGCGAAGTCCATTTAAAAGCTAAACTTTGAATTATCAATGAGCCTGACGTGCTTCCCAAATGCTGAATTCGTGTTTTCGTCCGACAACGCGAAGTGGTCTAAAATTAACCATTGTGAGTGTTGAATGATTTAGGATTTATTAGTAATCCAGCGAAGTTCGACTTAATGTTTGCGAGCGATAAAACTAAGTTACTTGAATTCTGAATAAAATACGTTTGTTGGATTTGCAATTTGCAAATCGAATTTATTTGAATTATTTAACAATAATTGTTTCTGTGAACTCGTTTCCATTTAATTAGACTATCTCAGGAGATATGTTCTTTATTATATCTACCGTTGACTTATATAATTCATTTTCTTTGGTTATTCCTGTAAATTTATTTTTGTGTATCCAGACTTACCTTGGCACTACCATCCAAGGATGCTA
Source organism: Antheraea pernyi (assembly GCA_015888305.1). NCBI lineage: Eukaryota > Metazoa > Arthropoda > Insecta > Lepidoptera > Saturniidae > Antheraea > Antheraea pernyi. The sequence continues at coordinate 103,423 of MU159492.1, read as the reverse complement.
AAATATACAATCTTAGTGTAATTTTTCCATATAGATTAACTAAATTTTCTATGAGATAGCTAATCCGAAACCGCATAACCGATTTTGCATAGACTTTTACTGGCATATAGATAATTTTTCAAAGTGTCACTTATGCTACATATAATTATGCTTTTCCATTGGGACACAATAGTACTGGTAGTTCCTGAGATCATAGCGTTCAACCAAACAAACAAACAAACTCTTCAGCTTTATATATTAGTATAGATATTCTTTGGCTATTCCTGTAAAAAAAAAATTGTGTATCCAGACTTAACTTTTTACATATAAATTAACTAAATTTTCTATGTGATAGCTAATCCGAAACCGCCGAACCGATTTTGAATAGACTTTTACTGGCATATAGATAATTTTTCAGTGTCACTTAGGCTACATATAACTATGCTTTCCCATAGGGACAAAATAGTATGCTACATATAATTATGCTTTTCCATTGGGACACAATAGTAATAATGTAATTGAGGTAACTTAAAATTTGTAAATGGATGTGGAAACTTAAATTAATTCGGATTAAACATGTATTTGTTCTATTTATTTATCATGAACATGACAATACATTTGTAAATTTACTAATGGTAACACTGTTGTAATTAAATTTAAAATAGTCCTATTTATAGATTGATATAATAGTGGATCTATTATACTATGACGAATACGAAGTTGCGGGTAAAACGTAGTTTTAAATGAATTAAACTTAATATTCTAGACTTAGTTTAGATTCGTATATTTATAAAAGTCTACTTTCACAATGGTCATTTGATTTTCTTAAAGCGTTTCAGAATTATTCATATGTGTACAAAAACTACAATACTGTATTAAAACCGTTTCTAAGGGAATCGTATAAATGTTGTTATCCCACATTACCAGATGGATTCGCTCGTAAAACTAATAAAGTATAGTCCTACTACGTTTATCAGTTGAGACGCGCTCCGTTATTCAGACACTTTACAATTGGTGTACAAGAAAAAAAATGTAAGCGATTTATTTTAACCGAGCTTTACTTGTGATCTCGTTTGGTAAATTTATGAGAATGTATTGCGTTGAGAAGTGTGTATTGATTTTCTCAATAGCGGTCATTAATCTCGAGAGGTGCTTAATCGATTTAAGAAAATAAATTGGTGAATTAGGAGAGATTGATAAATGTTTTCTCTTTTTTTTTATTTACATTAGAAAGTAAGGTTGCGATTTGGAAACGAGTAGCTACATTATGTGCTTGTTTGTCTATTCCGTGATTTGTTTTATGTTACGGTTACGGAGTTTTTCCTTATCTCCGTTTATGTTTGTCTATGGTATTACTGAAGGAAGTGTAATAAAGATTTTTGCAGCTCGCTGCCAATTTTTATAATGAAATAGTCTTCGAAATTTCTTGCGGTTATTTCCGCTTCGTTTGCAAACTTTTATTGTCCGGTTCGAGAGTTTCTTTTATGTTTGTAATTATTATTAACTATTTATATGTTAAATGTTGGTATCAGTAATCTTTCTATATAATAAAATGACGGAAGTCGAAAGTTTTCAGTATTCTTTTCTCCTTTGACCAGCTTTAGTGTTTTCAATATTTTTCATGTAAAACATCTATAGTGGCGGGTCAGGCCGACGGTTAGCGTGGCGACGCGTCGTCACGGCGTGCATCGCCACGCTATATGATTTTGAATTTTTGTTTTCAAGTATTATATATTTTATTAAATAACAAGTAATATTCTTCATTAAAACAATCTTAATGTTTTATTTTTGATTATGCCATATTTATTTCCTGTCGTAAACTATCGTTTTGTGTATATTTAACCAGTAGAAAATAATTTCGATGTATCGTATCTGGTAGGCGTCCTGCAAGCTCACAATTTCTATTTAGAAGTAGTTCCTTTTTCCCTCAACCTTGGATCACGGAATATATTTTAATTACGTTGTTTAAAAATGCCAAGATTATTAAAATTGAAGATATCGATGACATTTACATATAAATTACATTGAAATTTTTATTTTTTAATTGCTTAATAATCTATTTCGGGACAATTTCACTAATACTTATTGTCGAACATTATTGGTATTTGAACACGCCTGTATATGAAAAATTCCATTCGGTAATATTGCAGATGTTGAATGGAGCCAAAGCTTATGTTTATTGGAAAAAATATCATAAAAAGCATTAGCGCAGTGGTAGCTCAGTTGGAAACGTGCCGATATTTGTGTAAACAGTTGGGATTGGATACAACCCGTTCAACTGATGCATATGATATAATGAATATACGATGGTATTGAGTCACATAAACTTCAGTTTTGATATATTACTACAATATGAATGTTAGTGTCTAAAAGTGATACATATGGCACGTACGTTGAGTTATAATGGAGAAAAAAAAAAACAGACAGATAAATATTATGTTTGAGATCGTATCAACTTGTAACTTATATTCTCGCCATCTACTCTCGTATCATTGTTATGCTGTGACATAATTTGTGTAAAGTAGACAGATATAAATGACACCACTTTCAGGGCTTCAAGTATCTCGTCCCTAATTCTAGCGATCTCTGTATGCAGGTCGTTTGTCTTTGTCTTTTTCATCGTAATCACCTCACGTCCTAACATTATAACTGCTACTATTTATAAGGGTATTATTACATACAGTAATTTTGTATGTGTACCCTATAAAAAAGCTAAGCCTTTAATGCCCCTTTTAGCAGACCCTCATTATTATTTAAAACCCTGTTGTATTTCTCTGTGAGCTCTTGTCGACTCGAATTTTGTTGTTTTATTGTTTTACTGCTTCTGTTTGGAACGGTTTTTGTCCGTCACCTTCGTCTGTAATAGAATAAGCATTATTTAGTAATTACATTTCTTAAATGTTGAAGCGTACTAGGAAAGTTAACTTGGAACGGATAAAAAGATATGAAATGTTAGCACCCGAAATGATGTCTCAGTTAGTTTTTTAGTTTACAGGCTAACAAATCTGTTGGTCGTTTGTTGCGTGGTAATTTAAGAAATAAATAAATTATCTTCTTTCTTTCTTCATTGCTTCATCATTATCTTCTTTCTTCTTATCCTACCTAAGTAGAATCGGCACAACATGCCTTCTTTTTCCACTCTCTCCTGTCAGATGTCATCTCGGTATTCACACCTTTTATACACATATTATTTTTCACACAATCCATCCATACCTTTTTCCAGCATACTTTTCAAAAGTTGTGCACTAAGTATTGTTTCATCAGCCAAAAAACTTAAGGCTTCGAAAATATGTCTCCATAGGAGACATAGTAATAATAATGGCCTTTACGTCTATAGAAGACGATTTAAACAGCGTTAGGGGAGACATTTCTTTTCGTGGCTATATAGTTCAATTCGGGAGCGACAGCCTCGCCCACAGGATCGACAAGTAAATGTCAAGTCTGGTGCCGATTGTTCATTTCGTGAAGACAGGTACGTTTTAAGACTAGTTTAAGTTCTAGACATAACAAGGTTACCTTAAATCTTATAGTAATTAGGTATGTAAGTAAAAATGAATAGAACTAACAAAATACCATGTTAATCTAGTATATTATACAATGTACGAAATAAAGAAAGCCCGTCATAGTGATTCGCTTCTGCGGGTCGCGTTTCGGGATCAGCCTATGCATATTCAGCTTTTCGCAGGCCGGCATGACAGCAGCGACTGGCGATGGATAGATTCTCTCTCGGTGGTCGCCATTGTTTTTGGATTGTACTGTTCTTACTATCAGGCACAGGGCAGTCATTTTGCCGTGCTACAATAAAAAAATAAAAGAATGTCCGTCGCAAAACTATGCGGAAAAAACAAGTCGTGGTAGTAAAATTCCAAGTATAATTTTGCATTTTACGTATTATGAATATTTCAGCTGAGAATTGAAATGCTGCAACGTTTAGCATTTACCAAGTAACATTGTGACCTCGATAATGGAATTGTATACATTGTGGACTGTATTTTTTAAAGTTTGATCATAAATGAAAGTTTACCTTGTTTACGACACGACAGTTTTACGATAGTTTCGTTGTCCTCATATTGTTACGAACTTTGTAGTTCGCAAATTCTTTCCTTTTTATATAATTGAAGGTCTAGATATACTGGACACCATTTGGTAGTAGGTATACGTAAAATGTATATGCTAATTGTTCTGGGGTGGAGGTTTTTATTCTATACCACTATAACTTTCGTCGAGATGACGTTGTAGCAGATTAACTTCTATAACGTTCAATAGTTTTCATCAATATTGGTGTACAGCCCTGAGAATATATACACAATATTTGTTTAACTATAACTCGCCACAATAAATTCGGGTATAGCAATGGCCAAGCAACATTTTCTCTGCTGTGATTTGTTATGAAGTGTATGGTTTACGGTGCACGTAAATACCATAAAAAACTACTAATAAAGATTCCATCTTTATTGCTTGTTAATCTAATTATTACATGATATCATCGATAATTATTACTTACTAGCGATTCCGGCGGACGTTGCCCCACTCTGATAATAAAAAAAATTTGATAAATTATATACACAATTATATATACATAATAATAATAATAATTTTCATAAAATGTAGGATGTCGATAATTCACAATGAATAGAGACAAAAGACAGCTCTACTTGTTGCATACAAATTGATCCCATTTTGCTAAACATGCAGGTAAAATTACCGTAGGCTTGTTACCAACCAAAGTAATTTAAAAAATATTATACTTTGCCCATTTTTAGAAAATGTACTGTTTTATCAAATTAAACATCAACACTAGCGGTCCCGGCAGGCGTGGTCGCGCCCTGATAATAAAAAAATCCTTGACATATTATATACCTAAACCTTCCTTATGAATCACTCTAGCTGCTGGTGAAAATCGAATGAAAATCTGTTAAATAGTGTTTGAGTTTTTCGCGAACAGATAGACAGACAGAAGTGGCAAAGTTTTATGATGTATAGGTGATGTCTTCGGGTCTTTTCAAACGAACCAATTCCACGAAAACCGGCAGCTAAATGTTTAATTTTATTTGCGCGATGTGTATCTTATAAAAGATAAATGTGAAACTAGTAATTGAAAAAGCGAAATATTAATATGTAAAACAACAAAAAATATTAAAAAATGCGTCTTTGGTTGACGGTTGAACCTAACGTTGGTTGACACTGTTGTCATGTTGGTATGTAACTGTAAAATATAGAGAGATATATTTAATTAAAATATGTTGCAGTTTAACGTGTAATGACCACAATCTAGGGTGTAACGGGTGTCGAATAACATCTAAGACTTGAGACACCCAAGCCAATCTCACCTGCACGTGGTGCACCCTGCTGAATAACGAACCAGGCAATGGCAAAAGCCGGGTGGTAGGGTCGCGTTTCGGGATCAGCCTGTGCATATCCAGCATTTCGCAGGCCGGCATGACAGCGGCGACCGGCAATGGATAGTGCGTCACTCGATCGTCGCCGTTGTTTTTGGATTGTACTGTTCTTACCATCTGGCACAGTGCAGCCATTTTACCGTGCTACATTAAAAAATCGATTACACGTGTTCCGCGTGGCCTAAGTGCATAGTAACGACCACTACAACATTTAACTTTTTAAAGTATACACTAATGCATACCGTGGCTTACTATATTCACTGTATGGACATAGTCACTATGAGTTTTAGAAAGTAGTGAACAAAAGCTCCATAATTAATATTTCTCCCTGCTGTTAGGTTTTAACTACGTATTACACTGCAGGGTGTAAATTTTATTACCGCTTGGAAAGGCGGAAAGTGCTGCCTACTGTGATTGTTCTAAATAATTATTTAATTATTTCTCTCTTATGTACTTTCCTTTTACGCTTTTTGCTTAATATAGTTTCATACATTGCGTACTCTTTCTTATCAGGAGTGATCTTCAAGTACTAAGTGGAAGGAATCATGGACCGTCAGATGCTAATAAAGATGTCTTCTTGCCATCAACACCTTTCTATCGTATACGGTTCGCAAGACCATTTATGCGTATTTATACAATTATAATATAGGTATATAGAGCTTTTTGGGAGTAATGTGTATGTTGCAAATGAACCAATGACATAATTATTTGATTTTTTCCACTTCTATATACCTTTATAATGAATTCCCTTTATTTTATACATATTATATTTACACTTAGATTTTAAATTTTGATATTCACGATTCAATCTTGTGAAAATCTGGTGTAAACGAGTCACGCTAAAAAATTTTTTTTATTTAAGTAATCAGCGTCATTTTTTTCTTGTCAATCGACAGCATTGTTCAACAGTTCGTTTTATTTATCAGAAAACATTTTGAATATTATGAAGGAGTACCTTCACTAAATTCTTTTCATTTGTTCACAGGACCAGAAAATTCGGAATGTCGTTCTCATAGGCTCTCAGGGTTCACTCGAAGAGAAAACTGTCACCGTGTGTTACGGAGCCGACTTCGTTAACGTGACCTTCATCAATTTCTGCTGCACCAGGAAGGAAATTGCACAGGTAAACCGCGACTGTATTCAGTGCATTACTCGGAGCTTGCGGTCGTGGAACTATATTATCCGACGGCTGATTGAATCTGCGCGCCGCTGAGGATGTCGATTGGAATGCTGCCAATTGAATTCGACGAGTGGAAAATGTGAATTTGTCGGTTTTTTTAACGATTTAACAGCTCGTTCCTATGCGCATCGATTGCGCTTTCTGACTCGTGATTAATTACGTATTTCACAACAGCAAAACGAGGCCAGTCATGGTTATATTACTGCAACAAAAAGGCAAATTATGTACCATTTATAAGCAGCTCGTAACTAAACAGTAGCAGCGCTGCCTCAGTATACGAAATTCGGTGTGTTTAATTAAAATATTTTAGGGAAGCATCACCTAGAAATACTTTCCGCTCTGAAGATGTCCGTACCCAAGAGCTGTGATAAAACGGTGGAAACCGGCGCTCAAATGCGAATCACTAGCGCGTACTAATCTTTTGGTGAATGCTTCAATTACCAAAGGTATAAACGCTATGTGAATCTTGTCTCTCATGGGAGCGATATCTTTACTTGTGACCTGGCAAAACTCAAAGAATTAGCAGATTTATATTAAATATATCTTTTTTTATTGTGGCACGGCAAAATGACTGCACTATGCCTAATGGTAAGCACAGTACAGTCCAAAAACAATGGCAACCACCGAGTGACACACTAACCATCACCGGTCGCCGCTGTCATGCCGGCCTGCAAAAAGCTGGATATACACAGGCTGATCCCGAAAAGCGACCTGCAGAAGCGAATCACTATGACGGGCTTTTTCGCCATATACATCGTGGTTGCGACCCAGTCAGGCTGTAAAACCCTACCACCCCACTTTCGTCATTGGGGTGTCGAATAACATCTAAGACTTGAGACACCCAAGCCAACCTCACCTGCACGTGGTGCACTCTGCTGAATAACGAACGAGGCAATGGCGAAAGCCCGGTGGTAGGGTCGTGTTTCGGGATCAGCCTGTGCATATCCAGCATTTCGCAGGCCGGCATGACAGCGGCGACCGGCAATGGATAGTGCGTCACTCGATCGTCGCCGTTGTTTTTGGATTGTACTGTTCTTACCATCTGGCACAGTGCAGCCATTTTACCGTGCTACATTAAAAAATCGATTACACGTGTTCCGCGTGGCCTAAGTGCATAGTAACGACCACTACAACATTTAACTTTTTAAAGTATACACTAATGCATACCGTGGCTTACTATATTCACTGTATGGACATAGTCACTATGAGTTTTAGAAAGTAGTGAACAAAAGGTCCATAATTAATATTTCTCCCTGCTGTTAGGTTTTAACTACGTATTACACTGCAGGGTGTAAATTTTATTACCGCTTGGAAAGGCGGAAAGTGCTGCCTACTGTGATTGTTCTAAATAATTATTTAATTATTTCTCTCTTATGTACTTTCCTTTTACGCTTTTTGCTTAATATAGTTTCATACATTGCGTACTCTTTCTTATCAGGAGTGATCTTCAAGTACTAAGTGGAAGGAATCATGGACCGTCAGATGCTAATAAAGATGTCTTCTTGCCATCAACACCTTTCTATCGTATACGGTTCGCAAGACCATTTATGCGTATTTATACAATTATAATATAGGTATATAGAGCTTTTTGGGAGTAATGTGTATGTTGCAAATGAGCCAATGACATAATTATTTGATTTTTTCCACTTCTATATACCCTTATAATGAATTCCCTTTATTTTATACATATTATTTTTACACTTAGACTTTAAATTTTGAGATTCACGATTCAATCTTAATTTTTTTTTTATTTAAGTAATCAGCGTCATTTTTTTCTTGTTAATCGACAGCATTGTTCAACAGTTCGTTTTTTTATCAGAAAACATTTCTGGTGTAAACGAGTCACGCTAAAAAATTTTTTTTATTTAAGTAATCAGCGTCATTTTTTTCTTGTCAATCGACAGCATTGTTCAACAGTTCGTTTTTTTATCAGAAAACATTTTGAATATTATGAAGGAGTACCTTCACTAAATTCTTTTCATTTGTTCACAGGACCAGAAAATTCGGAATGTCGTTCTCATAGGCTCTCAGGGTTCACTCGAAGAGAAAACTGTCACCGTGTGTTACGGAGCCGACTTCGTTAACGTGACCTTCATCAATTTCTGCTGCACCAGGAAGGAAATTGCACAGGTAAACCGCGACTGTATTCAGTGCATTACTCGGAGCTTGCGGTCGTGGAACTATATTATCCGACCGACGGTTGATTGAATCTGCGCGCCGCTGAGGATGTCGATTGGAATGCTGCCAATTGAATTGTCGGTTCTATCGGTTGTCTATTTCTTGTCGTTTTTGATTAGTTAACGACGAGTGGAAAATGTGAATTTGTCGGTTTTTTTAACGATTTAACAGCTCGTTCCTATGCGCATCGATTGCGCTTTCTGACTCGTGATTAATTACGTATTTCACAACAGCAAAACGAGGCCAGTCATGGTTATATTACTGCAACAAAAAGGCAAATTATGTACCATTTATAAGCAGCTCGTAACTAAACAGTAGCAGCGCTGCCTCAGTATACGAAATTCGGTGTGTTTAATTAAAATATTTTAGGGAAGCATCACCTAGAAATACTTTCCGCTCTGAAGAAAGGCAAATTATGTACCATTTATAAGCAGCTCTTAACTAAATAGTAGCAGCGCTGCCACTGTATACGTAATTAGGTGTGTTTAATTAAAATATTTTAAGGAAGCATCACCTAGTTAATACCTGTCGCTCTGAAGCTGTCCGTACCCAAGAGCTGTGATAAAACGGCGGAAACCGGCGCTCAAATGCGAATCACTAGCGCGTACTAATCTTTTGATGAATGCTTCAATTACCAAAGGTATAAACGCTATGTGAATCTTGTCTCTCATGGGAGCGATATCTTTACTTGTGACCTGGCAAAACTCAAAGAATTAGCAGATTTATATTAAATATATCTTTTTTTATTGTGGCACGGCAAAATGACTGCACTATGCCTAATGGTAAGCACAGTACAGTCCAAAAACAATGGCAACCACCGAGTGACACACTAACCATCACCGGTCGCCGCTGTCATGCCGGCCTGCAAAAAGCTGGATATACACAGGCTGATCCCGAAAAGCGACCTGCAGAAGCGAATCACTATGACGGGCTTTTTCGCCATATACATCGTGGTTGCGACCCAGTCAGGCTGTAAAACCCTACCACTCCGCTTTCGCCATTGCCTCGTTCGTTATTCAGCAGGGTGCACCACGTGCAGATGAGGTTGGCTTGGGTGTCTCAAGTCTTATGATGTTATTTGACACCCCTTGGTTATAGCTGTTGGTATTCTATGTGGTTGGGAAATAATTATGTATATACAAAAATATTCTGTAAATTTATAAAGTATGCTACACATTTTAGTCTCATGATATTAGTATATTTTGTTGTTGGAACAACCATACAATTAAAATAAATTACATAAACAAATTAGACAAAAAAAAATATACATTTGAAAATGAAAAAAAAAGGAATATCCAACAATTGGCAAACCCATTCAGCAAAATGTGCAGTACAGCAGTACTGCAGCGTTGATTTTCGATGGGAGCCCATATGATGATAAACGGACGTACAGTCGGTCAAATTAATGTTATAATACAAAATTAAAAGAACAAACAAATGACACGTAACACGTAATAGTATGAATTTGCTGTTTGAAAGTTATTTGGTCCTTTCTGCTATGTCTGTATTGTGAAATATGTGCGAGTAATTTGAGAAACAATATCATTGCGGTTTTCCTTGTTTATTTGTAACTGAGTAAACGGAAATGATTTTTGTTTTGTTTATTATATAAAAGATTGGAAGATTCTAGTTGACAAGGCTAGTGGATGCGATTTTTAGCTTTAGTTTTCTTTTTAAGTTACCAACAATGTTGACTATAGTTAACCTGAGGGTTGTCGGTTTTCGTGACGGTGTGCGCGCGCGTCGAAAAATTTACTCTCATCATTTTTCCCTAACGCGCCAAAAGAAGTATAACTTCAAAAAATAATTATGGGTCGCAACTAGTAAAACAGGAACATATTTAGCCAAAAAGTGAATACATTTAAGAACTGTCTCGACAATGTATTTAGATCGCAATATACTAACCGTCATGTGTGCCTTAACCATATTTCAAAGTCAGTTTCAATAATAAATGAAGAGAAATAAATAATAATACATTTCAACGTAAGTTTCAAGTCTCTCGAAATATATTCTACACAATACAATTGTAGTGGTTGGGTGTGTTCTGGATCGAGAATAAAAGCGGCGAGTGCCTTTTGTATGTATTTCACGATATTTGATATCTACGCGCAGCCGAGCGGATCCGTCCGTCCCACGTTCGTAATACCATTGTTACAGATTAAAACTTTTCCCTCTACTTCTTTGCTAGAGGCACGGGCGTACTTCTAAGTCTGGACTCGAATAGTCTATAATATTACTTTTAATGATACAAAACTTTACCTGGAAGTATATTTTTGGATGAGTCTTTATGATCGTTTGCGTCTTGCATGGAGATATTTTTATTTGGGCTCGCTTTTATGCATTCTTATTTCCAACGAATTGTTAATAAATACTTTTTGTTATGGACTCGTTTTATGTTTATTCTGTTCGTCAGATTCGATTTATGGATTTTCAGTCATACAAATGACGTCACATTTTTTATGCTTTTTTTCTGGTTGATATTTAATACTTTTTGTTATACCTAATAACCAAGTTTGAACCACAAAACGATTAAAACACGAATATGTAGTTTAGAAATATGGATTGTAGCTTTAAAAATTGTTAATAACTCTCTGCGTTGAGAATCTCAAGCTCGGGTAGTAAAATTTTTGTCCAGACATGTGTTTTAGTGTTTGTAGTTCATTCGTCTTCCTGGAACTCTATGTATCTATATAATTCCGTATGTCGTATATGCAAATGATTAGACCTCATAGTTTATTTTTAATTACTTCGCATACTTTTCATTAGGTTTGAATCTTGAAATTAACTTTATTAGTTGATTAATGTGATAGTTTGGGAATCGGAAAAGTCTATTAAGGAAGATATTAAATAAAATACAAATTAAAATATGTAGTGTCGTCAAGCGATTGAAAAAAAAAACCCTGAATTGTTTAGGTAAAATAAATAGTAAATTGCATATATAATTTTTTTGTTGATTGTTTTCAAAAGACCGACTCATGAACAAGACTTATGTTTGGTTACTAGGAAAGTGCGTCATAAGTAATCATAGGTAGTAACAATTTAATAACTTTTTTTGTCATCCGACATCAAAATTTTTTTTTTTTATCATCTGTATTAAAATTGAAAAGTTCAAGATATTGTTTGGAAGCACGAATATCTGGAACTAGTAATTAGATTCTTTTAGTATATTATAGTATATCTATTAAGGTATATTATACTATAAACTTTATAAGCTAACATGATACTACGAAGTCATGGTGGCCTAGTGGTTTGACCGCTGGAATATTATTTCGATGTCCACAGATTCGAACCCCGGCATGTACCAACGAATTCTGAATTCACGTATATTTACTAATTTAAATTGGTGACACTATCGGCTGACGTTGAAGGAAAACATCGTGAGAAAACCTAAACCTGAGAAATGTTCTTGTACAACTGTATGTGGGAAAATATAATCCTGTGGATTTCTCAGAGCTTGAAATCGCCAATACGTCATGGGCTGACGTGTTGATTACACCGATACTTTCCTTCCGGAAGAGGCCTATGGCCCTGCGGTGGATCTCTTACAGGCTGGATGATGATGGTGATACTACGAACCCTAGGAGCTGAACAATTACTATACGAATTGTAGGTTACAAAGTATGCTTTTTATTTATTTTTTATTTATTTCATAAAACTGGTTACAAAAGAGTTTGATTCTGTTAACACTGATACGATAAAGTTGTTACTAATGTAACCTACTAGATGTGAAACTAACGCGCACAATATACGAGAGCTCAAACATTTAAATGAAGTTTAAATATTCAAAGAAAATATATACAATGAAGCTAACAAAATTGAAGTACAAATTTTTTCCAATTGAGATTTTATTGAGGCTAAAGAACAATGAAAAATATCAAATTTAGATTGTATATTATTGTATTTGTGGCACATTCGGTAGAGGGGCGAGTGTTGTCCAACGTTCGTCGAATACTTCGGTAGGAAGAATGTTTTGCGATTCTGCAAACGACTGTTGTTCCGTGGTACTGAGATACATGTTTGTCCCAATAGAAATGAACTGTCAATGCGGTTACTTAAAATCTTAGACTTGTTAGACGAGAACAGAGTTATTAATAGTGCGGACGTGCGGCTGAGGACAATAAATATTAAATGCAGGCAATATTGGCGGGTACAACTGATTAGACACGTCAAGGTCCACAGCTGTACACAACAGCAAAATCTGAAAACAATTGGGAAGTACAATCGAAACATAATGGATTGTGCGTCAGGATAAAACAGATTATTTTAAAATACTCTGAAACATGCGGGATATTGATAATACACTATCCTGTTTCCTTTGCAATCATAATAACTTGCCATTATTCAAATCTGTCAGTTTTTTACGAATATATAGGGGGAGAAAAACGATTTACGACGGTGATTTTCCAGATACCTGTCTTATTTATGGGCACGTTAGAGGAAACGGAACGCGTTACACGCGACAACGTTTCGCCGTAAGAGTAATTTGTTGTATCGGGCCGTGTTTGATTTAGTATTACCAGGTGTAATCTTTGCAGGTCATCTCAATTTTAAGTTATATTTGATTTGGACGACAGATTTTATGATTTTGTATGAAACATATTATCGTAAAAGTTTCAATTTCATCCCCGAAAATTCGATTGGTGAGTGGAAGATTTACATGCAACTGATGTAATTTTTTTAAATATTTGAGTTTTTTCGTAAAGTTAATCCTGCTACCAATTGTGAACATCATAGTCAGTAATAAAAACGGCAGCGATTAAAAAAAACCCACAATTTTGTTTTCCTGATGGTTTAGGCCCTATTTCAGATTGTCCTGAAACATGGATTAAACAATTTCGCATATTGTATTCGGGTACAAACGTTTGGTGTGACGTGGCAGCGATTGGGACGAGAGTACGCGTATTGAGATATGAGCACATACCAGATCCGGTGGTGTGTCAAGGTTTCCGTCGCTCCGTATATATTAACCACAGTTTTCCTTGTTTTTATTTCTGATTAGAATATCGATGATGCAGTAGCCCAAGAATTATCAGCTTCCCAGTTCACAAACTGACGATTTCGTAAGGCTTATTTTTGGAAGTAGTTGTATTAAATTTGTCTTGGCGTATGTAAGAGAGCTTAGATGCGGTTTATTAACTCTAATTTTCAAAAATATTGTTGTTTATATGAATGGATTTGTTAAAATCAAAAATACATGTATGATATGGAGTCTCCTTCCTATGTTATGAGGTTCTTCAAGCGCAACGTGAAGAGATACTTACGCAAGCCAACATGACAGCGGCCACCGGCGATGGATAGTATGTTTCTCGGTGGTCGCCATTGTCTTTGTATTCGACTGTGCTTACCATCAGGCACGGCACAGTACAGCCGAGCTACAATAAAAAAAAGGAAAAGAAGTTATGAGGACATGTATCCATCACTCACCCGTGCATGGAGATCCTCTTCTTCGGGGTACCTCAGTTGAGTTTGTGGCTTAGGTCGCTGGTCTTGTTAATAAGGACACTAGTCTACACTGGCACTAGGTTTTATAACAGTTTGCTAGGCACTTTCACCGATTTTATAATTGTTTTTTTTTTAAACAGTTACGCTCAGAGCGATTTGCAAGTTGCGACATTTAAACAAACTCCTGGTTTTGATAGAGGATAGCACTTGTGTTCGTTTAAAGTGCGTTCAGGTAAATTAGTGGATTTGATTGATGAAACTAATATAGAAAAAGGATTTGTGCTAACATATAATATGTAGATATATAGATAAAAATACGGAACAATACATTTTCAAGAATTTCTAACAAAAAGTCGTAACTATACCCATAATTGTTCTTTGGTGGGTTAGTACGCTACTTAAAATATCTGAAAATTTTCACCTCTGTAAATCCACTGTTGAGAGGTGTGCATCAGTAGATTAATCATTCATTGACTCCCATATATGTAGAGGTACATAGCGATGTAAATAGGTTAGCCGGTGGTGAATTAGCAGTAATTTGCATCCCTTTGTTTTTGTGGCGCAGGCATTGTTCACATAATGACACTTGATGGCGCTTGAAAACCGAGTAACGAGTTTCTATCGATTACCCTCTTACCCATTGTATAATATGTTTATACTCAGCAACCACTAAATCTCCTACGTTCATAATATTCAAATTGGCAAATAAAGGAATGAATTCTGTGTGAGGGTTTTCGAAGTTGAAAAGTTAATTCATTGTTCCATTTACATTGAGATAATTATTTAGGGAGTCTGTATTGTAATGTATAATATATGCCGTACCAGCGGTACTAATTTTCAAGGAACAAAACTCTATATTTATATATTACGAGCGGGCCCGGCAGACGTTGTCCCGCCCTGACTATAAAAAAATCCTTGACAAATATACACTAAAACCTTTCTCATGAATCACTTTATCCACTGGTGAAAATCGCATGAAAATCCGTTCAGTAGTTTTTGAGATTATCGCGAACAGACAGACAGACGACACGGTAGGGAACTTTATACTATGTAATGATTATACGTATTTAAGGACACAAGTAGTATAAGTTTTGATGGTGGTAGAGCCACGCTTGAGCTATTACTGGTTTCAGCATAAATGGGTCCGCTCGTCCGGGGTAGTACCACCCTCTCATAGAAAACCGACGTGAAGTAATAGTGCTTGCATTGTTGCGTCTCGTTCGGTCAGTGAGAGCGCCGGAGGCCCACCTCCCCTCTCCTCTCTCCTCTCCCTCTCCGTCCTCTAATCCTTCCCCACAAAGGGTGGCAACGCACTTAGTTAGTGTTAGTGTCCAGTGTCCAGGGACGGTGGTGATCACTTAACATCAGGTGACCCACCTGTTCGTTTGCTATCTATGACATAAAATATATATATATATATATATATATATAATCTTTATTATTTGATAAAATGTGATAAAGTTTCTAAAGGTGGGCAAAGTATAATAGTTTTAACATTACTTTGGTTGCAAGCAGGCCTACGGTAATTCTTGAATGTTGACTTGTTGATGATATGGGATCTATTTGCATGTAGCAAGTAGAGAGAGATGTTGACTTGTATCTATTAATTGTGGATTATCAGCTTCTTACATTTTATGAAAAAGTCTTAAAATAGATGAGAAATGTTCTTGACAGTTTTACTCTGTACATTTATTTTATTATATTAACTTTATTTCATTTATTTCCTTGTTTCTTTTGAAGTATGTGTAGGGACACAATATAGGCATGTAAGGCAGAGTGCATGGTAAGCAAATAATTATGTAGTTATGTAAAAGTGGAAAAATTGAATGTTTCTGTAATACTTAGAATCACTAATCTATTTTTCATTTCATATATTATGGAGTTATCGTGCAGAATTCTAATTTAGAATAAATTCTGTATAAGATACTAGTCAAATTACCACCAGGGGAAAGTGAATATCTGATACCGGCGATTTTTTGATTAATTTGTTGTAGGGAA
>MU159492.1:74657-87170 GCA_015888305.1 Antheraea pernyi | reverse complement strand
GTGATGAAATAATACCTTATTGCTTTGTTACATTAATTGTTATTATTTTATTATTATTATTTTATTATTATTATTTTATTTTATTATTTTATATTAGTTATTATTTCTGTATTAGCCCCATAGTAATAAATTCAGCCTGTAAGAGACCCACTGCAGGGCCATAAGCCTCTTCCCGAAGGAAGGTATGGGCGTAATCACCACACCAGCCCACGACGTATTGGCGACTTCAAACTCTGAGAAATCCACAGTTCTATATTTTTCCCACATACAGTAGTACTACAAGAACATTTCTCAGGTTCAGGTTTTCTCGCGATGTTTTCCTTCATCGTCAGCCAATTTCCATCAGTTCCATCAATTTCCAATCAGCCATGTTACCAATTTAAATTAGTAAATGTACGCGATTTCCGAAAAATTCGTTGGTACATGCCGGGGTTCGAACCTGCGGACATCGAAATAATAACCCCATAGTAACCTTAGATAAATGTCCAGAAAGAAAAATATAAATAGAAAACAGAAAAAAATACAAACTATGAGAAGAAATAGTGAATAGAAATCAAATACAAACTATTAAAATGAAGAAGAAACCAAGCGTCACTGATAGTGATTCAATAAGCTTAAAAGATTCGATGCTTCAACTCTATTAGGTTTGGATATTTAAATTGCAGATGAAATTTGTGCAGATTTCAACAATAGAAACAACTTTGTTATACTTTTTTGCGGTTCTAGCAGGAGTTGTAACGTTACTTTCATCGGATGAAACGAATGTTTTTCAAGCGTCGTGCGTTTTTTGAAGTTATACTTCTTTTGGCGCGTTAGGGAAAAATGATGAGAGTAAATTTTTAAGATGCGCGCGTACACCGCCACGAAAAGCCTACACCCCGAAGTTAGCTATAGTCAACATTTTGTTTCTTTGTATTTGTTGTTTGTATTTCTTTGTATTAAAACTTTCAATGTATTAAATACCTTTTTTCTATTGTTAGTGTCGTTTTTTCTACAAACGTAGAATAAGGCGAAGTATAAAATTTTTGAAAAGATTTTTATCTTGTTACGCCAAAGAAGTATAACTTCATAAGTACACATACACTTTTTTTTCATAATTTGTGTTTACTTAAAATTATGGTTAAATATAAGTAAGACATAATGACGATGTTATAGCGATTCTTTTTTTTATGTCAAAAGTGGGAAACGAACAGTTGGTCACCTGATGTGAAGTGATCACCGCCGTCCATGGACACTAACAACACCAGAGGAGTCGCAAGTGCGTTGCCATCTTTTGAAGGGAAGTGTTAGGGGAGGGAAAGGGAAAGGGAGAGGAGAGAGAAGAGGGGAGGGGAGGTGGGTCTCCGGCGCTCTCACTGACCGAACGAAACGCAACAATGCAAGCACTGTTACTTCACGTCAGTTTTCTATGAGAGGGTGGTACTACCCCGGACGAGCCGACCCATTCATGCTGAAACCAATAATAGTTTCAGCGTGGCTCTACCACCATTAAATTCGATTCGATTGATCATTAGCACATTTCTAATTAATGTTTTAAAGTGTAGTCTAATTATAGCTATTATGTATCATCATTTAGGTCGGTAGTTCGTGCACAGCAAAGTATAGAGATAAAATTTTGTCACGTTTCAATTCTGACATATTCTATGTGTCTCATACGCGTTTCACAGCTTGATACTGTTCAAAACTTATTCGTAAGTTATCAAACACCTAATTTATTTAGAATTTAATCTGAAATATTGTTTTAATATATTGCTAATTGGATTATCTAGTTAAGTTCCAAATTGAATCTTATCTATACATATAATAAGAATGTAATTCTAACGTGTTTATAATTTTTCGATTTTCGTGAAAAAAATTGTTGCATAAGTGGAATAAGTAATAAAATACATTTCAATCATTTTTAGAAATGTTTGTTAGTGTGTCTGTATTGTGTGTGTTGTATTTGTTTGAACACGCATCACTGCTAAAGCACTGCGTTCATGATAAAACCTAAAAAAAAGCATAATGCATACCTTCGAGTAACATTTAGTATTTGTTTCGTTAAAATCGATTCGGTCTATCAAAAGTTAATGTAGTTTTAATGACGAGAACTAAGCACGAGAGACATGTAGATAGTAATAAAATTTACTATACATTCAGATGACTTTATTTAACCACTGTTTTGTACATCAGGTTCCACGCGGACGAAGTCGCAGGTACAGCTAGTTTAGATCTATATTTCTTCGACGTACCTTATAGGCGTTGAGAGAACCAATACTTGTAATGAGCTCTGGCTGCTTTTTTGACTTGACTGCTTAATAATTTGAGATATACATAAGGGGGCATTCATAAATTGCGTGAGATGTTTAAGGGGGGGAGGGGGTCGAGTTAAATTTCATCTAATCTTACGTTAGAGAGAGGGGGGGTCGAGTCAAATATCACGCAATTTTTTTCTCATAGAAACAAAAAAAAAAAAAAACTATTTTGGTCCATATTAAGCGTAATCGTAATACGATTAAGATCATTCACTAATTCGTTCGAAAGAAAATAATTTCATTCATACTTCGACGTTATACATCTACTAACTGTCAAACCACCATATTTGTTTTATACCAAATAGCTCAATTTAATCTGAACTTTTGTTGAACACTTTGTTGAATAAAATCTCACGACATCTCACCGAAAGGGGGGGGGGGCAGAAAAAAAACACACATCACGTAATTATGGACGCCCCCTAATCTCCAAGAATATTTGAATGTTTAGTTTCGCGTTAATATTTATCCTCCTTTCTATTTGTGTTAAGTCTCTTGTTTCTCCCTTTATGTTGGATTAGCTATGAATATTTTATGAATGTTGTTAGCTTATACATTTGTTAACAGAACTGACTGGATACTGACACAATTTATAAGTGTCTTATTGACATATCGTATTTATTTATGAGCTCGAATGCTATTACTTAATGTTATGTTTCATTTATGTAATGCATACTATTCATAACTTTTATGGTTAGGCAGTTACAGTTTCGCCAACGAATTCTGTCAATGAATGTATCTTGGTATGACACTTTCGATCTCTTTTTGTAGGACGCGGGAATATTGGGTTTAGTTTGTAGGTCACATTTCAAATGTGATTACGATGTTAGGTAGATCCATTTTCCTTGTTATTATCTATACCTATAATAATAATATAAATGTGTAATAAAATACCGTTCAATCTTTTTTTGGAATGTCTGTCTGTATGTCTGTTTGTTTGGACACCCATCACTGCTAAAGTACTGCGTTCACGATAAAACCAATATATAATATAGTGTATATTCTCGAGTAACATTTAGTCTTAGATTCATTACTCGGTTCACTCTATCAAAAGTTATTGTAATTTTAACGACGACGAGACTTAAGTACAAGCGAAAATTAAATAAGTAAATTAACTTAATACTTTATTAATTACTATTTTTTTACATAAAATTCCACGCGCAGAAGTCGCGGGCACAGTTAGTGATAAATACAATATCACTAATACCGCATAGAAACTATTATAACCCCTATGAACAGTTTACTCGCAAACTTCAGTGTTCGTAAAGTGAATGTAATAAGATGAAACTTAAATAGTTACAGTCACTTCACAACAAAGAACCTAGCCCCAGGTCGTAGTACAGGCGGAGCGAGGGTGAACTGAACAAAGAGGAAACAAAAGACAAAGCAAAGAAAATTGAACAAGAGCGAAGGAATAATATCCGACGTGGTTCGAGTTTACAAAAGAAAATAGTGATGCACGAATTCAGTGGATTTTTCTTAGTGTTCTTCTATCGTATTTTAAGTGAATGCAATGTTTTTGAATTTCATTTTAAGTACGTCGTAATCCTCAAACGATATGCGATAGTTGGATCTTGTTTATTCATCATCGGATGCTTTCACAATACTGATGTATAAATATTATATTGGCTGTTAGGTAGTTCAATCTATATGGCTTCTCATGAAACTGAAGCTACTCGGTCACTGTTGTTGTACGGTGTTCATAAAACACAAATGATGTGACTGTGTGAGGGATGTTTTATTGCCTCGTAACTTGTTCATTCATCGTGCGTGTGCGTTTGGTGCTTCATTCAATATCAGAGTTGTTATTTTATAGCCCCATCGTAGTGATTATTCTTATTCCTTCTACTTTAATAACTGAAACGTTTTGAGAGGTGATAGAGCCACGCTGGAGCTATTACTGGTTTCAGCATGAATGGGTCGGCTCGCCCGTTGTAGTACCACCCTCTCGCAGAAAACCGACGTGGAGTAACAGTGCTTGCATTGTTGCGTTTCGATCGATCAGTGAGAGTGCCGGATAACCCACTTCCCCTTCACCAAACACAGGATGGCAACGCACTTGCGACTCTTCTGGTGTTGCAAGTGTCTATGGACGGTGGTGATCACTTAACATCAGGTGACGCACCTGTTCGTTTGCCTCCTATGATATATATAAAAAAAAATCTTCCGGAGTTTTTGGCACTTATATTTATTTATCTTTAGAGTATCGTTAACAACGTTTTGAATATTTCCATATTAAAAAAAAATACTTTACAGGTTTTAGCCTTTGACCCCAATCTCATTTGATGTTAAATGACAAGATCTAAGATGGTAAACACGCTAAACCTAGAGGAGGCTGCCTGTCAAGTATAGCTACCGGAACACACCAACATGTACTTGGCGACAGGTTTTCAAGGTGAAGACGGTAGCTAGACAGGCGTACGTAGCTGACTAAACACACCAAGAAATGCTTGGCGATAGACTTTCTACTTGAAGGTGGTAGCTAGCCAGGCGGACTTAGAAGAACCGCTACCACCATGCTTTCATCATAATGTTTCGTTTCACGGAAAGCCCGACTCAGTTGTTGGTTCGAATCCTACATCTTACGTCCATCGACGCGTTGTCCGAACACGCTACCAACTAAGCGACACACCGTTTCAAACTTGCAGTCTTTACTATAATTACTGTTATAAGTGATTATTATTTGTAATTTTGATATTTCACGTGGTTATATGTTAACAGATGTGGACGGAGGAACTGTTCTCACTGGCGTACAACCTGAATCAATTGAACAATTCAACTATAAGATTTTTGGAGAAGCTGCACACGAAGATCAACCTCAAAGCGGACAAATCGGGGAAAATTCTTGTCAAAAAGTAAGTGACAACTTGTCGATGAAAAATTTAACGACTTTCTCACACGAACAGTGCTTATACGACCGACGATAGAGACGCGCTGGTCTTATATGGTTTGTGAGTGCAATTACTGCATTAATAAACTGGATGGGTGTTTGGCGATAGATTTTCAAAGGGTACTCAAACGAAACTATAATTCTATTATTGTTTTTCTTCACCAAAGTATCAATTCGTCCTTCAAGAGGCTAGCTATTAAGCACATGTAAAAGGATAAAGTAAACGTGTTCACGTAACTGGTTACAAACAGCTACGGTTATGTAAATACTCATGTCGGGAATGCGATTACCGCATATTTCATAACACTCTTTGTTCTCAGTGTTTTTGATTTCATCGACAATATTGGTACTATATGACACGTGTCACCTGTTAAATACCTATTATTAGGATTATTTTTCAGTATGCTACGGTGCTCTTGAAATACAGGGATGTAGCCGGGACGTCATAAAAGAGATTTATTTCATCAGTGTATGGAGACAATATCGCCAAAATATCTATTAAACAAAGTTTCACTGTTGTATCTCAATGAAATTAAGAATCTATAAAGTTTAAGCCATATTAATAAACTAAAATTACATTTTATAATATATTATAGTAATATAGCAAATCAATAAACCTAAACGCTCTGCATTTTTGTTGATAATCATCTGTGACTAAAGTTTATCGCTCAGTACTGTAGTATGAACGATCGATATATTCCTATTAATTATGGTACCCACTTCTTTTAACGGTGTTAGAAATTATAGATAGACCGGGGACCGGAATGAAACCGCCATAAAGGCAATAACGTCATTACAAAAAAATCCGTTATAAAATAGTTAAATGAAATCATAAAAATAAAGAAATAAATATATAAAAAAAAAATCAACACCCAATAGATGCTTACAGATACGATTTTTAACTTACACATTAAATAAAACGGTAGCAAAAAAATGGTGCGGACCGAGAGTCTGGAGATAAGAAGAAAAAAAATATTATAGAAAGAGCATAGATACGGTTTTTTTTCCAACTTGGCTAGACCTATGCCCTTAGACCTACACAGTCATAACATTTGACACGTTTACGTCATATAATTGGTATACTCGTTCACACTATACCAACAAGAAAACACACCTTCGACGTTTTCATATTTAGTTCACAAAACAAGCAAAGATCGCCGTTCATACGTCCTACTTGAATTATTTATGGATGCCTTGTGGATTCGTAGCTATGGGAACACTAATGAAATGGGTAAAGAATGTGGAAATAAGGACCTAAATAATCAGAAGAGGCGGCGGGAACTACACGAAAATACAGATATTATTATCATCATATCTTTCGTTTCATGAGTTGTAAAAGAAAATTTAGTATAATAAATTCTATTCAAGCGTAGTCACAAACTAGTTTTATGTGAGAAACAAAGATTATCTATTTAAATTCTATAATTCACAGCGAAATAGGCCATTCTAACTTTTAACCTCCTCATGAAATGGTATTCTTTTGATCTTTATTGTCTTTTAATTTTTTTCTAAACGGCGAATAATAGTGCTGCTGCTTTCCGATTTATGAATAGCTACCGATCCTACGTATTATTAGATATGATTTACGTTCTGATTTTATTGCGCTTTTGATTTACGGTTACGTTTGTCATCGTATGAAATTCATTTTGTAAACGATTTTGTTTTCAAATTGGTAATGCGGCAAGGTTGGTAAGAGATTAGAGAAACGGAGCGGCTGTTTCGTATCTAATAAATGTGCATCTAATAATCTATCTATCTAATAAACTAGAAGCATTATTATTAAGATTTGAATTAGATCGTAGAATATTATAGTGGACGATACTTTGCACTACTGCCTGGAATTGATTGGCCGCTACCACGTCTCATTGCAACAAGAAAAAAACAATCGATGATCGATTATTATTGTGGTTATTACACGTTAATTTGCAACATATTTTAATTAAATATATATTTACTAGCTGACCCGTGCAACTTCGTCTGCAGCAAGTAGGTTATTACCGGTTCCAATTTTATTTCCAAACGCTAAAAATCTTAAAAAACCTAAAACCCGATTGTAGCGTAACTTATCGTAAAACGTAATCTAATATACCTTTCTAACAGTGACATAATTTTCAAAATAGTTGATCAGTTATCGAGTGGGATGAAAAATTATTAATTACTAAAATGACTATTAAAAAATAGAAGTTGGTGTTAGAAGGGTGAAAATTTAGGGTTATATGTATTTTTTAATGCCTCATTATAAGAAAATAAAATTTAAAAAAATTGTAAATAAAATTTAGGGGTGGATTACCCTTATTATTTATATTATTTAGGGGGATGAAAAATAGATGTTGTCCGATTCTCAGGTCTACCCAATATGCACACAAAATTTCATGAGAATCGAGAAAGCCGTTTCGGAGGAGTTTAACCACAAACACCGCGACACGAGAATTTTATATATTAGATAGTTGCATACCAACCATTTCAACCGCCGTTCGGTTCAATCGTCAACCAAGGAACGCCTTATTATTATTTTTTATTGTCTTAGTTAATAATATTTCGCTTTCTCTCTATTACTAGTTTCAGATTTAACTTTTTCATGTACACATCGTAGAAATAAAATCGAACGTTTTTTGTTGAAGTGCGACATTATCACGGCTAATCAATTCCAGGCGGAATTACGAAGTAACGTCCACTATAATATTGAACTATGGATTTCCGCAAAGTAACGCCTTCTTCAGTCACATATCTTAGATCATCATTACATGGTATAAAACAAAGTCCCCTACCGCGTCTGTCTGTCTGTCTGTCTGTCTGTTCGTGATAAAATAAAAAACTACTGAACGGATTTTCATGCGGTTTACACCAGTGGACAAAGTGATTTCTGAGGAAGATTTAAGCATATAATTTGTCAAGGTTTTTTCTTTATTATCAGGGCGGGAAAACTTTCGCCAGACTCGCGCTAGTACACTATAATACTTCGTTGTCAGTGCAATTAATTTCCTTCTCCTGTTTTCCTCTTTTCCAAAAGATGCTTCAAGTAAATTTATAAAGGAACTGAAAGATCGATTTTCAATCTACCACACAAAACAAACAATACAACCGTCAGCATTCATACCATACACTAATAACTAATAACGTGGTGAAATTAGGTAACTTTTGCCCAACTATGGGACTTTTATAGTCTGGTATTATTATTATTATTTTGATCAAATAAATTACATCTATTTTTTTTATATACAGTTTCTTTAAAGTATTCAATTAGTTTATACATATGAAAATATATAGTAATAATAAATTATATAATAATAATAAATTATATAATAACTACTAGCGAGCCCGGCGGATGTTGTCCTGCCTTGATAATTAAAAAAATACTAAAAGTCAATCGCAGCGCCACCTACCTGACTATGGATTTCCGCAAAGTAACGCCTTCTTCAGTCACATGTCTTAGATCATCATTACATGGTATAAAAGAAAGTCCCCTACCGCGTCTGTCTGTCTGTCTGTTCGCGATAAAATAAAAAACTACTGAACGGATTTTCATGCGGTTTACACCAGTGGACAAAGTGATTTCTGAGGAAGATTTAAGCATATAATTTGTCAAGGTTTTTTCTTTATTATCAGGGCGGGAAAACTTTCGCCAGACTCGCGCTAGTACACTATAATACTTCGTTGTCAGTGCAATTAATTTCCTTCTCCTGTTTTCCTCTTTTCCAAAAGATGCTTCAAGTAAATATATAAAGGAACTGAAAGATCGATTTTCAATCTACCACACAAAACAAACAATACAACCGTCAGCATTCATACCATACACTAATAACTAATAACGTGGTGAAATTAGGTAACTTTTGCCCAACTATGGGACTTTTATAGTCTGGTATTATTATTATTATTTTGACCTACACATTCAATTAGTTTATACATATGAAAATATATAGTAATAATAAATTATATAATAATAATAAATTATATAATAACTACTAGCGAGCCCGGCGGATGTTGTCCTGCCTTGATAATTAAAAAAATACTAAAAGTCAATCGCAGCGCCACCTACCTGGTTCAATTCTGAATCTAAACCATTCTCGGATCCACTGGAACATGCACAAAAAAAATCATCAAAATCGGTCCAGCCGTTTAGTAGGAGTTCAGTTCAGTGACACGTACAAAAGAAATTTATATATATAGATATTGTTATTTAAAGTGTCTGCTGTTTATTTGGATTTATCGTTGAAACGGCTAAACCGATTTCGACGAGACTTTTGCTAGCAGATGGAGAAATTTCAGTGTATTGTGTAGGTTATAACATAACGTTTTCCATTGCGACTATGAATTAGTATTAAAATTTAACACAAGGGACTTATGATCGATTAAAGAGTAACGATGAAATTACAAGTAACCAAATAAAAAACAGCTCATAATTAATCGAAATAAAATAAATAATAGTTTAAAAAAACTAAAAAAACACACTTTCATAAAAAATCCTACTAAAAAACAGAAAATAAAATTTAATAAATTTGGATTAAGAATTACTTTTTTTTAACTCTTATTTATTTTTAATTTTTTAGTTAATTTTTTTTACCTTTTTTTTTCGGATTATTGCATTGTCATCGACCTTTGACAGGTGTGCAAAGTTTGAATTTAATCTGATCGTTCAAAGTAGGACAAAATCGAGCTCAAAGGGTCGGTTACAAACGTACACACATACAGGTGAAGCTAATAAAAGCGTTGTAATAAGTGGTTTTAACTAAAACGAAAAATAATTATTTTTTCACGAGAGCGAAGTCACGGGTACCAACTAGTTATAAATATATTGCTGTTAGTATTAATGTTATGAGTATTTATTTACTTTATGTTTCGTTGAAATTATCAATCTCATACAAGTCGAATATACGTAACATGTCTGTAGTAATGGCGTCAGTACAAAAGGAAAGTTTGAGCCGCTTTTGTTATCTGCCATCGCTTGTCATAGCATAGGCTAGCGGTTCTCAACCTTTTTTTACTTAGCGACACACAAACACACTCTTTACTGTACACTTGCTACATACGTACATGCGAAATGTTTGATACTACAAAGCAGTTTGTAAATCTCGCGACACACTCGACGGCTGCTTGCGACTAGGGCATGCAATATTCGTCCGATTTTACTATTCGAGTTTTATGAATACTACGATACGATACGATTTACCGGTACTATTCGAATTATATGAGTTTTTCTAATACCTTCTTTATTACTGAATATATGAAACGATTAATATGTTTTTGGTTTCTTTTTATGATAACAATCATACCGAATTACTTTAACACAATCAACTAGTCTCATGCCGACGGTGGGAAGGATAATTATATAACATGTAAAGATTGTGAAATACATGTTAGCCAACTAACGCTTACATTGTTGATATTTGGCTAAAATTTGTGCTTTAGAAAGGTAAAGCGTATTACTGAGTATTGCATCAAGAACGACTCAAGAGTCATATCATCAAATCTTTAGTCAGTACTCTTATCAATGACTAGTTGACCCGTGCCCACTTCGTTGGGCGGTAATAGGCATTATCAAGTTACAACTTTTTTCTAGAACTCAATCATATATCCCTCATCGTTAAGGCAGCGTTCGTAAGAAACGTTTTCGTTCGAACATTTTTTCTCCGATTCCTCAGATATTACCCCCTATAACCTCACAAACTTTACCTCATTATAATATTAGTATAGATAATATAGTTAGTTAATAGATTCTGCTCGCGACTTCGTACGCGTGGAATAGTTATTTTGTTGGGCTAAGACCCAACGGAAGCTCTCAAAAGGAAAATACCCCGATTTTGCAACATTATTCATTGCTGCTCCGCTCCTATGGGTCTTAGCGTGATGACATATAACCTTCCCCGATAAATGAGCTATATAAGACTGAAAGAATTTTCCAAATCGGACCAGTAGTTCTTGAGATTACCCCCTACAACGTCACAACGTCACAAACTTACAAACTACCTCTTTATAATATTAGTATAGATTTACTTGGCGTGACAAACTAGAAAATAAATCAAATTAAAAGGTAATAATTTTGACAAAACAATATCACAATATGTAAACGTAATTATTAATAATAGCACATACTTCAAAGTTTAAAAGTATATCGCGTGAGTATAGATACTTATTGATCACATACGACAATATCTATTTACTTAAATTTAGAAAATAGCATTTCATAGATCTTGATCTTCCTAGATAAACTTCTTAAATATCCATCCTTTATAGATTTCTATAGATCTCGTTATTTGCCATTATTGCTTGGAGGCTCGCCTATGATTATTTAGAAATTTAAAATGTTGATGATAGCAATATGTTAGTATTTATCTTCTCCAGCTATATTGGATAACCAAGTTTCACAAAGTTATATAAGTGCATAGTCCTTTTGCGTTAAGATTTGATAACTATTCGAAAAATTCGAATACTTGAATCGATAGTATTCGAATAGTAAATAAGGGCGAATACTCGAATAGTATGCCCTACATGCTACACGATGGTTGAGAACCTGTGGAAAATTGGTATGTGTAAAATGAATTTATGCTTTATAAACCTTCCCGGGAATTCGGTACCTTAACTCTGCCCTCCCAATATATTCTTGATAATGTAATGTATGTCCGCAAAACTTAGATATGCTAGATCTGGTAAAATACCAGCAAAATTTAAATACTAGAAACAGCAACAAACAAACAATTAGAAACACTAAGGCCAAAAACAGTTTTTTAGGTAATAGGTTAGGTTTTATAACAAAGTCCCAAAACACATTACCGATTTGCGTCTGACACTTAGTGCGCTTTGATAATTAACATCTGGTTATTACTGATCTGTGGTTATATATAATATCGTTGAAAATATAAATACCGGGATCGTATGAAAACTTTTAGGTTGACCTACATTTTCGTTCCTGTTACTCTTTTCCCCGAGCCGCTAATCAATAAGTTAATATTATCCTAAATGCTTTGGTATTTCAAGTCTCCACAGATTTTAAGGTCGATTGTTTGAATGATTTTTAAAATACTTTATAGGTTTTAGCGTTTGACCACAATCTCATCTAATGTTAAATGACCAAAAAACCGGCACAATCTAAATACTAGAAATTGTGACAAACTGGTTGTCCCACGTTTTAGACTTAGTAAAACCGGTAATAGTTTTTTGGGAAATAGTATTAGATTTTACAACAAAGTCCCAAGGGATATTACCGATTTGCCGGATTGCGAATTTAGGCGCCATGTCAAGCGGGTTTTAGTGTCAAAAGGCTATTATAGAGTGGATCAATATGTGAACGATGGTGATGTCTGGAATTGATTCATCTCTGTGCATCCATTAAAAACG
>MU159492.1:55014-74560 GCA_015888305.1 Antheraea pernyi | reverse complement strand
TAAAATTTGTGCTTTAGAAAGGTAAAGCGTATTACTGAGTATTGCATCAAGAACGACTCAAGAGTCATATCATCAAATCTTTAGTCAGTACTCTTATCAATGACTAGTTGACCCGTGCCCACTTCGTTGGGCGGTAATAGGCATTATCAAGTTACAACTTTTTTCTAGAACTCAATCATATATCCCTCATCGTTAAGGCAGCGTTCGTAAGAAACGTTTTCGTTCGAACATTTTTTCTCCGATTCCTCAGATATTACCCCCTATAACCTCACAAACTTTACCTCATTATAATATTAGTATAGATAATATAGTTAGTTAATAGATTCTGCTCGCGACTTCGTACGCGTGGAATAGTTATTTTGTTGGGCTAAGACCCAACGGAAGCTCTCAAAAGGAAAATACCCCGATTTTGCAACATTATTCATTGCTGCTCCGCTCCTATGGGTCTTAGCGTGATGACATATAACCTTCCCCGATAAATGAGCTATATAAGACTGAAAGAATTTTCCAAATCGGACCAGTAGTTCTTGAGATTACCCCCTACAACGTCACAACGTCACAAACTTACAAACTACCTCTTTATAATATTAGTATAGATTTACTTGGCGTGACAAACTAGAAAATAAATCAAATTAAAAGGTAATAATTTTGACAAAACAATATCACAATATGTAAACGTAATTATTAATAATAGCACATACTTCAAAGTTTAAAAGCATATCGCGTGAGTATAGATACTTATTGATCACATACGACAATATCTATTTACTTAAATTTAGAAAATAGCATTTCATAGATCTTGATCTTCCTAGATAAACTTCTTAAATATCCATCCTTTATAGATTTCTATAGATCTCGTTATTTGCCATTATTGCTTGGAGGCTCGCCTATGATTATTTAGAAATTTAAAATGTTGATGATAGCAATATGTTAGTATTTATCTTCTCCAGCTATATTGGATAACCAAGTTTCACAAAGTTATATAAGTGCATAGTCCTTTTGCGTTAAGATTTGATAACTATTCGAAAAATTCGAATACTTGAATCGATAGTATTCGAATAGTAAATAAGGGCGAATACTCGAATAGTATGCCCTACATGCTACACGATGGTTGAGAACCTGTGGAAAATTGGTATGTGTAAAATGAATTTATGTTCACAGATAAGTGACAACGGCTGGTTCGCTTCATTTATTTTTTTTAATTATTATTTCACCTCGTTTGTATAAACTTCGTAATTGAGTGATATTATTATAATATTTACACATACGTCTGACACTTAGTGCGCTTTGATAATTAACATCTGGTTATTACTGATCTGTGGTTATATATAATATCGTTGAAAATATAAATACCGGGATCGTATGAAAACTTTTAGGTTGACCTACATTTTCGTTCCTGTTTCTCTTTTCCCCGAGCCGCTAATCAATAAGTTAATATTATCCTAAATGCTTTGGTATTTCAAGTCTCCACAGATTTTAAGGTCGATTGTTTGAATGATTTTTAAAATACTTTATAGGTTTTAGCGTTTGACCACAATCTCATCTAATGTTAAATAAATATATTGCTGTTAGTATTAATGTTATGAGTATTTATTTACTTTATGTTTCGTTGAAATTATCAATCTCATACAAGTCGAATATACGTAACATGTCTGTAGTAATGGCGTCAGTACAAAAGGAAAGTTTGAGCCGCTTTTGTTATCTGCCATCGCTTGTCATAGCATAGGCTAGCGGTTCTCAACCTTTTTTTACTTAGCGACACACAAACACACTCTTTACTGTACACTTGCTACATACGTACATGCGAAATGTTTGATACTACAAAGCAGTTTGTAAATCTCGCGACACACTCGACGGCTGCTTGCGACTAGGGCATGCAATATTCGTCCGATTTTACTATTCGAGTTTTATGAATACTA
Organism: Antheraea pernyi; assembly: GCA_015888305.1. Taxonomy (NCBI): domain Eukaryota; kingdom Metazoa; phylum Arthropoda; class Insecta; order Lepidoptera; family Saturniidae; genus Antheraea; species Antheraea pernyi. Next base: position 72,641 of record MU159492.1, on the reverse strand, counting down.
CGATACGATACGATTTACCGGTACTATTCGAATTATATGAGTTTTTCTAATACCTTCTTTATTACTGAATATATGAAACGATTAATATGTTTTTGGTTTCTTTTTATGATAACAATCATACCGAATTACTTTAACACAATCAACTAGTCTCATGCCGACGGTGGGAAGGATAATTATATAACATGTAAAGATTGTGAAATACATGTTAGCCAACTAACGCTTACATTGTTGATATTTGGCTAAAATTTGTGCTTTAGAAAGGTAAAGCGTATTACTGAGTATTGCATCAAGAACGACTCAAGAGTCATATCATCAAATCTTTAGTCAGTACTCTTATCAATGACTAGTTGACCCGTGCCCACTTCGTTGGGCGGTAATAGGCATTATCAAGTTACAACTTTTTTCTAGAACTCAATCATATATCCCTCATCGTTAAGGCAGCGTTCGTAAGAAACGTTTTCGTTCGAACATTTTTTCTCCGATTCCTCAGATATTACCCCCTATAACCTCACAAACTTTACCTCATTATAATATTAGTATAGATAATATAGTTAGTTAATAGATTCTGCTCGCGACTTCGTACGCGTGGAATAGTTATTTTGTTGGGCTAAGACCCAACGGAAGCTCTCAAAAGGAAAATACCCCGATTTTGCAACATTATTACAGCAACAAGATTGAAGTTCTCGTTATATACGTAGCTGCAAGTAGTATAAAGTAAAAAATATACCGCTGTCATTGTTCCCGCCGACGTTCACACGAGAAATGTCTGCATTGAAATAATGTAAGTACTGAGCCATTGGGATATTCTGTTTGGTGTCTAAGTATTGAATATTTTAATGGAATTCAATAATAACAAACACTACTTTATCCTACTACTACGGCTGCAAGTCATTTAAAATTTCAAATATTGATTAGTAACTATATTTTAACTAGCGGGCCCGGCGGACATTATCCCGCCCTGATAATAAAAAAAACATTGACAAGTATACCTAATTCTTCGTCATGAATCACTTTATCTACTGGTGAAAACCGCAGGAAAATCCGTTCAGTAGTTTTTGAGTTTATGGCGAACAGACAGACAGACGTGGCTGAGGAATTCGTTTTATAACATGTTTTTATTTTTTTTTAAACATGTTTTTAAACGAACAGTTGGGTCACCTGCTGTTAAGTGATCACCACCGTCCATGAACACTCACAACACCAGAGGAGTCGCAAGTGCGTTGCCACCCTTTGGGGGGAAAGGTTTAGGGGAGGGAGAGGGAGAGGAGGAGAGGGGAGGGGAGGTGGGCCTGTAGTGATATATCTATCTAACTAATACTATATCAAACTATTATAATACCAGATTAGGCCCCCCTTAGCAACGGCTGAAGCCTAGGTCCGTTCCCAGGGCGTGGACCTGAATGCGATGCAATAAAGTGATTTTGATTTGATTTGATTTGGCATGTGGTCTAAGAGCTGACTGGCTCTCAAATACAGCTGTCGGATCACATCAATAGGTGTTTGGCGACAGATTTTCAACTCGAGGATGATTGATCGCCTGGCTAGTCTTCTTCTATCTAGCGCTATTCCGATCTGGTGACAAGGTCCGCTTTCGTACTTAGCTTCCTCGACATTGCCCACTCTTCGGCATCCTTTTGTATGAGGTGGTTCTCCTTCATGTCCGCCTTTACCACGTCTAGTCAGCGTGTTCTGGCTAGACTGAACCTGCGGAAATGTGTTGATATTTTATCAGTCAAACCATTAGACCACCATGACATAGAATATTACAATAATTAATCGAAATTAGCGTTCGTTACGTTCCTTTGACGTGCGTAAAAACCACCGCTTCAGTTACCATTTAGCGTCTATCGTCACACAGCCCGATGGTTCCGTAACGTCTGACTATAATGACTTCTCACACCTGTGTTTATTGCGAGCATAGACAAAACTTCATGGCGATAATACGAATCATATGAACCGGTGCTTTCGTTCACTGAGTGATGTAACTGGTTTTCCTAATTTATGGTCTAGGTTATGTATTTATTTACACACGATTACAACCAGGAAAACGACATCATAACATTTGTTGAGTAATGTTACACACGAGTTCATTCTGTTCTCATTGGCGTATTAGTATTATTATTATTTTTTGTAACCATCAAGGAGAACGTACAAGTTTTTTTTTTGTATTGTTGTTGGTGTAGCCATTGTTGCACATTTAGAATAAGTATTTATATCTGTCATGCAAAATATAAATGTATTTGCATTACAATCGAGTGTTTGTTCAAATTATTGTAGCGTCGTGAAAGATTGAATAGGTACGGCATATCTGTCTTTTTGTTATTATTTTATTATATTTTATGTATAGAAATAACACGATAGACGCAAAAATATATTATCTTTATGTATTTATTACCTATAATTCTTCTGTCCGTATGTATGTGGCTGGACTCCTCCAAAACGGCTGGACAGATTTTGGTGAAATTTTTTATGAGTGTCCGGTGGATTCAAGGAGGGTTTGAATCACAATTGGACCTTTTAGATGGCGCTGTTTTAAATTTATTGAATTGAATTTTAGGATATTATTTAAATATCAAGGCAGGACAATGTCCATCGGACCTGCTAGTTAATTAAAACAGTAAAAAAATTGTGCCTACCACCACCCCGCTTTCACCATTGCCTTGTCCGTTATTCAGCAGGGTGCACCACGTACAGGTGAGGTTGGCTTGGTTGTCTCAAGCCTTCGATGTTATTCGACACCCCTTACACCCATACTAATATAACGAGTGGACGACAAAGCAATTTGAATCTTATGGTTTGTGGTAGGGTTTTACAGCCCGACTGCGTCGCAACCACGCTGTATATGGCGAAAAAGCCCGTCATAGTGATTCGTTTCTGCGGGTCGCTTTTCGGGATCAGCCTGTGCATATCCAGCTTTTCGCTGGCCGGCATGATAGCGGCGACCGGCGATAGATACTGTGTCACTCGGTGGTCGCCGTTGTTTTTGTTTTGTACTGTGCTTACCGTCAGGCACAGTGCAGTATTTTTGCCGTGCAACAATAATAAAAAAAAAACGTAGGTACAGAAGAAATTTATATATAAAATTATATAATATTTTAATTGAACCCTTTTGCAAGCAGAAACATTGCATTGTTTGTAATAATGGGTCACTACTCGAGTTAGAACCTACAAGAGAGTGAAAGCGAGTTATTATTCATTTTATACCATCCACTTGGTTTTAATCCATTAACGCAACACTAATTATTAAACATAATATACAAAATATGTAATCCACAAACAAGAAGAAACATTGCGCATTTGAGGTAAAATATAATAACTGAAACTATAAATAAAAGATTATCTTGGGAAATGAATAACATTCCCGATTAAATGTAAAATTGAAATCACTAATAGTAAACAAACCTTTAAGTTGTCTAAAGGACTTAAGAAGAAAACAAGTCCAAGAGGGTTAAACAATTGAAATAATGACGTTACATATATTATTGGCTTATTAGAGGACTCTTAATTATATGTATAGTGAAGAAGTGATAATGGCTTAGTGGTAAGCCATTCAAAATCTGCGTCGGAAGTTCAAATATTATATGCAACGTGTCTAGAACCAACTATAAAACTGGTTTTCCTAATTTATGGTCTAGGTTATATATTTATTTACACACTATTACAACCAGGAAAACGACATCATAGCATTTGTTGAGTAATGTTACACACGAGTTCATTCTGTTCTCATTGGCGTATTAGTATTATTATTATTTTTTGTAACCATCAAGGAGAACGTACAAGTTTTTTTTTGTATTGTTGTTGGTATAGCCATTGTTGCACATTTAGAATAAGTATTTATATCTGTCATGCAAAATATAAATGTATTTGCATTACAATCGAGTGTTTGTTCAAATTATTGTAGCGTCGTGAAAGATTGAATAGGTACGGCATATCTGTCTTTTTGTTATTATTTTATTATATTTTATGTATAGAAATAACACGATAGACGCAAAAATATATTATCTTTATGTATTTATTACCTATAATTCTTCTGTCCGTATGTATGTGGCTGGACTCCTCCAAAACGGCTGGACAGATTTTGGTGAAATTTTTTATGAGTGTCCGGTGGATTCAAGGAGGGTTTGAATCACAATTGGACCTTTTAGATGGCGCTGTTTTAAATTTATTGAATTGAATTTTAGGATATTATTTAAATATCAAGGCAGGACAATGTCCATCGGACCTGCTAGTTAATTAAAACAGTAAAAAAATTGTGCCTACCACCACCCCGCTTTCACCATTGCCTTGTCCGTTATTCAGCAGGGTGCACCACGTACAGGTGAGGTTGGCTTGGTTGTCTCAAGCCTTCGATGTTATTCGACACCCCTTACACCCATACTAATATAACGAGTGGACGACAAAGCAATTTGAATCTTATGGTTTGTGGTAGTAGGGTTTTACAGCCTGCCTGGGTCGCAACCACCACGTATATGGCGAAAAAGCCCGTCATAGTGATTCGTTTTTGCGGGTCGCGTTTCAGGATCAGCCTGTGTATATCCAGCTTTTCGCTGGCCGGCATGATAGCGGCGACCGGCGATAGATACTGTGTCACTCGGTGGTCGCCGTTGTTTTTGTTTTGTACTGTGCTTACCGTCAGGCACAGTGCAGTATTTTTGCCGTGCAACAATAATAAAAAAAAAACGTAGGTACAGAAGAAATTTATATATAAAATTATATAATATTTTAATTGAACCCTTTTGCAAGCAGAAACATTGCATTGTTTGTAATAATGGGTCACTACTCGAGTTAGAACCTACAAGAGAGTGAAAGCGAGTTATTATTCATTTTATACCATCCACTTGGTTTTAATCCATTAACGCAACACTAATTATTAAACATAATATACAAAATATGTAATCCACAAACAAGAAGAAACATTGCGCATTTGAGGTAAAATATAATAACTGAAACTATAAATAAAAGATTATCTTGGGAAATGAATAACATTCCCGATTAAATGTAAAATTGAAATCGCTAATAGTAAACAAACCTTTAAGTTGTCTAAAGGACTTAAGAAGAAAACAAGTCCAAGAGGGTTAAACAATTGAAATAATGACGTTACATATATTATTGGCTTATTAGAGGACTCTTAATTATATGTATAGTGAAGAAGTGATAATGGCTTAGTGGTAAGCCATTCAAAATCTGCGTCGGAAGTTCAAATATTATATGCAACGTGTCTAGAACCAACTATAACCTGCAAACACCTTTCGCTAGGTTTTTCAGTAATTAATTTGAGAACCCTATTGTATCTAGCATATTATCTTCAATTAAATTAAGTAAGAGATTATTATTCAAGCTTACCATATTATATTTTTTAAACATTGCTTTGTTTGTAATAAAACGATGTAGTGACAGCGGGGGCCTTTTTTCCCAACTGATTACACTATTTAGCCTGGCAAGGCCTTTACAGTTCCACCGGACTACGTACAAGCTCTGATGTTGAGTGCAGTACAACAATAGACGACCCACCAATGAGAGATCGGCAATCTCGCCTAATGGATATATATAGAGGCTGATCCCGAAATGAGACGAAAAACTTACACGTGATTGTCGCTCTCAGCTGAATACAAATCCTTATCACGGTGTTTGCTTAGAAATATATCCAGTATATCTCCAAATGTCTGAATGTCTCGTGTGGCGTTATACCTATTTTGATTATATATGATAGTCGTGATTGCCGTGGAACTTCAAATTACGTTTCGTTACAATGAAGATGACCTTTTTTTTTATAGTATCGTTCGACTTTTCGCCCAAAACAAAGAAGACAAGAAGCGCGTAGAGAAAGCCCTCAGCGAGTCCGGTCTGCCTACGGGGAGCTTTTCGCTGGCCGGCATGATAGCGGCGACCGGCGATAGATAGTGTGTCACTCGGTGGTCGCCGTTGTTTTTGTTTTGTACTGTGCTTACCATCAGGCACAGTGCAGTCATTTTGCCATGCAACAATAATAAAAAAAAACGTACAGAAGAAATTTATATATAAAATAATATAATATTTTAATTGAACCCTTTTGCAAGCAGAAATATTACATTGTTTGTAATAATGGGTCACTACTCGAGTTAAAACATACAAGAGAGTGAAAGCGAGTTATTATTAATTTTATACCATCCAATAGATTTTAATCCATTAACGCAACACTAATTATTAAACATAATATACAAAATATGTAATCCATAAACAAGAAGAAACATTGCGCATTTGAGGTAAAATATAATAACTTAAACTATAAATAAAAGATAATAATATGGGAAATGAATAACATTCCCGATTAAATGTAAAATTGAAATCGCTAATAGTAAACAAACCTTTAAGTTGTCTAAAGGACTTAAGAAGAAAGCAAGTCCAAGAGAGTTAATAATTTAAATAATAACGTTACATATATCATTGGCTTATTAGAGGACTGTTAATTATATGTAGGTATACTGAAGAAGCGATAATGGCTTAGCGGTAAGCCATTCGAAATCTGCGTCGGAAGTTCAAATATTACATGTAACGCGTCTAGAAGTAACTATAATCTGGGAGCCTCTTGTCAAACACTTTTCGCTAGGTTTTTCAGTAATTCATTTGAGAAGCCGATTGTATCTAGCACCTTATTATCTTTTTTAAACATTGCTTTGTTTGTAATAAAACGATGTAGTGACAGCGGGGGCCTTTTTTCCCAACTGATTACACTATTTAGCCTGGCAAGGCCTTTACAGTTCCACCGGACTACGTACAAGCTCTGATGTTGAGTGCAGTACAACAATAGACGACCCACCAATGAGAGATCGGCAATCTCGCCTAATGGATATATATAGAGGCTGATCCCGAAATGAGACGAAAAACTTACATGTAGGTACGTGATTGTCGCTCTCAGCTGAATACAAATCCTTATCACGGTGTTTGTTTAGAAATATATCCAGTATATATTGATCTCCAAATGTCTGAATGTCTCGTGTGGTGTTATACCTATTTTGATGATATATAATGGTCGTGATTGCCGTGGAACCTTAAATTACGTTTCGTTACAATAAAGATAAACTTTTTTTATAGTATCGTTCGACTTTTCGCCCAAAACAAAGAAGACAAGAAGCGCGTAGAGAAAGCCCTCAGCGAGTCCGGTCTGCCTACGGGGAAAAACGACACCATCAGCCAGTCCAAGTTTCAGTTTGAGGACTTCTTCGCATTCTACAAAAGTCTAACGCAGCGATCTGAAGTCCAGAAGATATTCAATAACGTGTGAGTATAAGTGTTTGTAGACATAGACTGTAAAAAAAAAACAAGGAAAATTTCCGATTTGTCGCAGCTGAGCAGGAGGTTAATATTTTTCGATTTTATGTGTGTAAGTATGTACAATCCTCGCCGTACTTTTTGACCGATCTGAAGAAGAAGCGTGTAACACAAATGTAGGTATAAATACGTATTATATAAAATATATAACATCCAGACAACTAAAAGATAAATAAAGGTAAATTATTGCCAATTTTATATACCTATATTAGATTTTAACTTTGTTTTCTATTAAACTGTTGACTTATATTACGCGCAAGCACGAACATACGGCTATATTCAGAACGGTCAAAAAGATTGACGAGGTCTGTATGTACCTATGTATATGTTTATTTCTTTGGCACGCAACGTAGCATAGACGTCTTGGTAGATTCTAACATATAAGGTTACTTTATATTTGTCTTAGCTTTGTGAGTGACAGGCTATATAATATTTTTGTTTGACTTCTCTTAATACAAAAAAAGAAAAATTAAAATTATTGTTTTCACTTACCAATACTCAGCTGAGCATCTCTCGTTGATTAATAAAATAAAAAAGGTTACGTTTTATAGCCGGGCCTTTTCATTCCGTTTTAATAATTAAGTCGTTACATTTCAAAAGGAGCTAAGTCCAATCTTAATTATTCTATCTTAATTTTTATTTATTTTAACTTTATTGTACACCAATTATATATGTACATTTATTTAAAAAATAATTCTCGTTTTGTTATCGGTACAATGAGCGGCCTTATTGCTATTAGCATTTTCTTCCAGGCAACCTTTGGATGGATTTGTTCAATGGAGTAGTCAGGGGTATTCTGGGTGTACACGAATAACAACTAGGTGGTAGGTAACTTAGGTGGTATTACCTAAGTTAGTGGCATATAACTGTATCATGCTTAGAAAATACATTATATAATATAAATAATATATCGACTACATGAATATACCTAAATAAAAACAAGTATTATATATAGTAGCTAACTTAAATTTCTTAATTTTTTTTAAGAAATTAAAAATTGTTTATACCCCCAATCTCGCCTAATGGATATATATAGAGGCTGATCCCGAAATGAGACGAAAAACTTACATGTAGGTACGTGATTGTCGCTCTCAGCTGAATACAAATCCTTATCACGGTGTTTGTTTAGAAATATATCCAGTATATATTGATCTCCAAATGTCTGAATGTCTCGTGTGGTGTTATACCTATTTTGATGATATATAATGGTCGTGATTGCCGTGGAACCTTAAATTACGTTTCGTTACAATAAAGATAAACTTTTTTTATAGTATCGTTCGACTTTTCGCCCAAAACAAAGAAGACAAGAAGCGCGTAGAGAAAGCCCTCAGCGAGTCCGGTCTGCCGACGGGAAAGAACGATACCATCAGCCAGTCCAAGTTCCCTTTATTCATTACGTGTTAAGGTTGAATTCGCACTAAATGTTGTTTATGTTGTCTTTTCATTTGCGAGGTGAGTAATTTATTGCTTTGCTCGTTTTACTGTAAGTATTAGACAATATTTTGAACATTTGTGACTTTATTACTAGGCGTTATGGTTGTAATTAGGTTGAACTTAAAACTGTTTTAAAACTTATCTCCCTTTCTTAGTAAATAAATAGCTACACATAAGTATATATTTACGCGGACAGTTTTTAGCATCGATTTTCTACGTGACCCTTTAACTAATTCTTGTGTAATTCTAATGTGTAATTTTGAAAAATTACGTGTCGTAGTGTCTCTAGGTAATAGTATTATAACCAAGAAGTCAAGATTCGACGTTAGAACAAGACTGAATTTTGTGTCACCAGCGGAATTATCAGTCCTCTGTTTGTTGTCGGTCCTTTATCGATAAATTTAATAGTTGCGCTCCAGATAATGAGACGTGCTTCTGACCTGTATCTCATTCTTCGAATAAAAATAATTCTCGTTTTGTTATTGGTACAATGAGCGGCCTTATTGCTATTAGCATTTTCTTCCAGGCAACCTTTGGATGGATTTGTTCAATGGAGTTGAATGAGACGTGCTTCTGACCTGCATCTCATTCTTCGAATACGAAATATGCAGACTTATTTGCAAGAAACCTATGTGGCTGTCATTATGATTATAAATAAGAAAATACTTCAAATTGTACATGAGATATTGAATTTAAAAAGAGTCATCAGCCATTCCAGTGTGTTTTTATATAGCATTATAGAAACTATATTTAATTTGGTATTAAACGGCCATCTGTGGCATTGCATCCATGTATTTATCTATCTATATATTACTAGTGGGCGCCCATTGGTCGACATTCGACCATAGTTCATTGATTTTTTTAAGTTTGAACTTTATTAGGGTTCTTTTGTCAACTTACTTCTATAATCAAAGGTTTTTATCGTGGTTACTTTATTTCTTTTTTACCGAATATTTTTGATACTTTATTACATACCTATTGTAAACTTGATAAACTGTATTATAATAGTGATTGTACGGCATCAGCATATAATGTTAACATCATTTTTAATTATAAATCTATTTTTATAAAGGTTAATAGCGTTATCATTTATTTACTCATATTTTTACAATTGCGGACCACATATTCACAGAATCAGGAAAATTATGGCTTTGTTTTCACATATTATGTCTTTTATCACGTCACTGGTTAATTTATATTATATCCAATTTCTGATTCTAAGTCGGTTCTTCGTCGATCATATTTTTTGCAGTCAAGTAGGACGTGGAGAGCGGTCTGCTCTGTTTCTTCTTGAATTTGTTCAGATACTGCGCGAAGGTCCCATGCCCCGTCAGTATCTGAACCAGTTCCGGTTGCAGCGTCTTATTTCTGAGTGTCTTGAAGGCTAGCGTTGCGCTCGGGAAATTTAATCTCGAGAATATAAGCTTTATCGGAGTGGCTGTAGATCTCATTCCAAACCAGGGTACTTGTATGTATGTATGTATTCTTTCTTTACGAAGAAAAATGGGCATCGGTCGTAATTCGCCTTGGTTTTTAAGTGTAACGCTTCTTGTAATAACGGGTATAACTCGGCCTGATACACTGTACACAGGGGCTCCAGTTTAAATTTTCTGTACCCGATCTCTCGGTCTCCCTCCCACAGAGTAAACGCCGCTCCCACCTTGCCCTGAATTTTACTCCCATCAGTGTATATGGACCTGGTTTTTTTCTTGGTTTTATCAATCTTCTGTTCGTCTATACTATCCACGAATTGGAAGCCTATTTCCTTGCTCTCCGCAGGATGTGGGAAACTCAGGAAATCGATTTAATCGGAGTACTAGTGATGCGTTCAAGGAGGTCGTCCTGTAAGCCCCTCTGCACGTGTATTCAATTACTTATTAATTTTCTGTTTGCTCGCAGCCGAAGCCGCAACCACACACTCGCCGAGTAAAGTATAATGGGCTCAATGACCGCCATATATATTGTTCTGTTTATGGCCTAGCTCGTAGACGAATAGTTACAGGCAAGTGACAGTTGACGCTACGACGCGATGCTCATATCTTTTTCAAATTTATATTTTTCTTCAATACAATGGAGTGTAAAAGTTTTAATACAAGTTGAAGATAGTTATGGTAAAGAAACTGGTAAAGACGATTATTAACTGTTATTTTTACTTATTGTCCATATCAGAATCTATGTACAGTAGGTTAGGGGTCGTGACAGAGAAAAAGAGAGAGAGAGAGAGTATTTTGGGGCGTGTTCAATATGATATATGTATGATAAATTAAACACTGATTTTGTAATCGAGACTTTTAATTATGGACTTGTATGTTGAGGAAAAATATATATCCGTCTGTCATATCGAATATATAGTTCGCTTTAAAAAAGGCCAGAGAGAATATAAATGGCCAGCACGCTACAAGTATATATAATATATTAGGTCTTTACCCATGAAATTCCTGTTTTGTATGAAAAAAATTAAATTAAATTAAAAATTTTTTTCATGTATTTTTTATTTGTATTAATCGAAGTAATCACCCATGCAATCAATGCATCTTTGCCAACACAGTGGCAGTTTATTGATGCCCTTGTTAAAGAAATCAGCTGGATGGGAGGCAACCAATTCTTCAAAGGCATTTTGTACTGCTTCTCGGGTATTGATTTTTTTTCCCGCCCAGGAGTTATCCAAATTCTGGAAAAAGTAGTAGTCTGTATGCGCAAGGTCTGGTGAGTAGGGCGGATGACGGAGAACTTCTAACCCCAGTTCTTACAATTTGGAGACCGTCTGCTGTGCAGTATGAGCTCACGCGTTGTCGTGCAGGAGCAGCGGAGACGAGCGATTTAACAATGCTGGTTGGAGATGTGCCAGCTTCTCCATCATTGTGTTCAGTTCTTCACAATACAAATCTGCAGTAATGCTCACCCCGTTTGGTAAGAAGCCGTGATGAATCACACCGGCGCTAGACCACCAAACAGTGAGGGAACTGCTCTGAGTTTCTCCCTCGGCCACACGATGGACCCGGCACCCGCACGGTGAATCCATGGAATGCTAAGAAGTTCGTCTCTCTTTGTACATGTAAAATATGAAGATCATAAAAAACACTAAAAAACCTTATGAACGGCAAAATTTTAACTTCGTTCTGGATGTATAAAAATTCGAAGTCTTAAAAAATAAACATGTTTGAACGAATAAAATTGGATCTAGCTCATTTTGAAATGGAACAACTCAAATATCGTATTAATTAATCATTGCACGCTAATCAACTTTTTTTTTGAGTTTTTTAAATGAAATTTCTTATGAGCGGGTTTTGGAATTCTGATCCGCAATATTTTTGTGTTATGAAAAACAGTAGGGGTAAAGGCTGTGTTGGTTAGAGTGTTTATCCAAATCCAAAGTGTCCAATCACCGAAGTAAAGCAACGTCAGGTGCGGTCATTACTTGGACGGATGACCACCTGGGAACACCGCGGGACTATGGTATTTTGTTATATTATTTAATGAAAAATTTTCCTGGAATACATAACAAATATTAATGTTAAAACATGGTAGTATTTGGTAATTGTGTCTATGCATTAGTTGTAACACCCGCCACATTGACACGGTTAGGAGTGTCCCAAACCCCATCATGTATATAGAGGTAAACTGTCACAGTGACTATCTTTTAGTTTGCCGCGTTTTGGAATCAGCCTGTGTGTGCCTATCAGCGAACTGCAGGCTGGGCATGGTAGCGACGTCTGCTGATGCATTTATGTATTTCGATAATTCTGAGAAGAGACGAAAGTCATGTAACAAGAGAAGTATTATGTATTTCGATGTCGAAAGTAATTTAACAAGAAAAGTTTTGAGCATGGAAGTGGCCGGATATAGGAGTAGAGGAAGACCGGAAAAGGTGTGGATGATTATTTGAAAAATTACATGTGTAACAAAGCTGTGAACACTGAGATGACATCTGACAGGGGAGAATGGAAGAGTAAAACTTGTGCCGACCCTACTTAGGTGGGATAAGGGTAAGAAGATGATGATGATTGTGTTTATTTTTGAATTCCATTGCACGTACCGTCAGATACGGTGCTGTTAATTTGTCGTGCTACTATAAATATACAGTCGAGGTCACAGGTGTATCTCGATTAGACGTTGGCGCCTTATTAAATGACATAATTGCAGACTCAGAAAAAAGGTCGCAGATGTCGCGCGAACAATTTGTCATAATTGCCGGCTCGCTGTGTTGCAGGGGTCGAGTTAAACTTATCAACGGCCTGACACTGTATATAAATCACAATTAAAACTGGTATCTAAGTACGGCACTTTGTATTATGAGTTACGACTGTTAATGGAAGTATAATTACCTTTTTTTCGGTATTTCCACGGCCATTTTGTTTTTAATGTCGCCTGGATTATATTATAGTTGATAGCGACCTATTCTTTTTAAGTAATTCTTTGTGAATTCTTGAAGACGAAAATCTGGTCATTATTACAATAAGTAATGTATTATTCCTTAGTAATGGATAAGAAATGATTTAAGACATAATTCGGCTATCGGTTATCCATTGCTGTTTTTATTAAAGATAATTACAATAGTCGGTCGGTGCAACGTGCGAGAACAAGCAAGCAATATGTAACAATGCCTTAGACCTGAAACAGAGAGCATTTCATATTACTCACTTTAACAGTCACGATACGTTTAATGTTTTGAATACCTTTAGGTTTTAGCGTTTGACCACATTTTCAGTGGTCGAATCTGGTAATCACGCTAAGGATAGCGACCTATTCTTTTTAAGTAATTCTTGAAGAAGAAAATGTGGTCATTATTGCGATATCTAATAAGTAATGTGTTATTCCTTAGTAATAGATAACAAATGATTTAAGATATAATTCGGGTGTCGATTATCCATTGCTGTTTTTATTAACGACAATGACAATAATCGGTCGGTGCAACGTGCGAGAACAAGCAAGCAATATGTAACAATGCCTTAGACCTGAAACAGAGAGCATTTCATATTACTCACTTTAACAGTCACGATACGTTTAATGTTTTGAATACCTTTAGGTTTTAGCGTTTGACCACATTTTCAGTGGTCGAATCTGGTAATCACGCTAAGCCTAGAGGGACACTGACTCTCAAATGTAGCTACCGAAACACAGCCATTGATGCCTGGTGATAGATATTACAACTTAGCAACCCAGACTGGCTTACAAAAAGCCCTACCATCATTTTATGGTTTTATCATGGCATTATTCACTCTAAACTTCAGCTCATTTCATCCAAATAAGCTAAATACTGAGACATTATCGCTTCATAATGAATATTAATTTCATTATCGTTTCATCCTTAGATCAACAATAACTAGATTTCGGGCCGGCGGAGCAAGCAATATGTAACAATGCCTTAGACCTAAAACAGAGAGTATTTCATATTACTGACTATAACAGTCACGACACAATTAATGTTTTGAATACCTTTAGGTTTTTGCGTTTAACCACAATTTCAGTGGTGGAAGCTGGTAATCACGCCAAACCTAGAGGGACACTGACTCTCAAATGTAGCAGCCGAAACACAGCTATTGATAGCCTGGTGATAGATATTACAACTTGGCAACCCAGACGCGCTTAGAACAAGCCTTACAATCATGTTCTGGGTTTATCATGGTATTATTCACTCCAAACTTCACCTCATTTCATCCAAATAAGCTAAATACTGAGACATTATCGCTTCACAATGGATATTAATTTCATGATCGTTTCATCCTTCGATCAACAATAACTAGATATAACACTTCAAGTGTGAGCTTTTATTGAAATAATACCCGAAAAAGCAATTTAACGGCCGGAGTATCTTACTTTCGCTAAATACATGTTGAATAAGTTAAAACCATATATAGCAGCAAATTACCCAACAACGGAATAATTGGTAACAATTTATAACAACAATTGTTATAAAATAACTCAACTTAATTCTTCATTGGTATTTGTTATTGCCATCCATATTCGTGATTTCATCATAGTACGAGGGCACGGTATTTTCTGTAGATCTCTTAGCAAGCTAGTAGTCGTGTATCAGAATCCACCCCCAGGAACCTACAGATATTATCCAGTAGCGTGCATTTCGTCGTCGATTTTAGATTTAGTCGTTACGCGTTAAACGTAAGGTATCTTTTAGGCTGTAAGGGGTGTCGAATACCATCATAAGATTTGAGACACCCAAGCCAACCTCACCTGCACGTGGTGCACCCTGCTGAATAACGAACGAAGCATTGACGAAAGCGGGTTTTATAGCCTGACTGGGTCGCAACCACCATGTATATGGCGAAAAAGCCCGTCATAGTGATTCGCTTCTGCGGGTTGCGTTTCGGGATCAGCCTGTGCATATCCAGCTTTTTACAGGCCGGCGTGACAGCGGAGACCAGCGATGGACAGTAGTGTGTCACTCGGTGGTCGCCACTGTTTTTGGACTGTACTGTGATTAAAACATCAGGCATAGTGCAGTCATTTTGCCGTGCTACTATAAAAAAAATCTATTTGTTACGTGTAAGTATTTATAAGTATCTGTCTGGGTCTAGTGGTATACCAAAATGAGTAAATGTATAGTTCAGTATTTATACTACGGGACTTCGTATAGTACATAATTTATGAACGTTCTCATATACATATGTTTAATACATATAAGCGAAAGAAGTTTCGCTTTCTTCTTTGGCACTTTTCACTTCCTATCACTTCCTCCGCATGTACACACTGTATTTTCCCCTACATCTACCGTGTTATTTTTGGAATCTTCATCGCTAAATATCAAATGAGATTGTTATTGAACTATAACTTCAGTAATTCGATAAAAACCTGGGGTCGTAATCCATACGGCTCAATATTGGTCTATTTCTTTGGAATATGGAGATCAGTTTACTAAACCCTAACCAGGCCAGACCAGTAATAAATTTAGTTTATTCCAGCTCGTAGATGAGAGTATTACTGGGAACGCAATTCAAACATAAATTGACGTGAATTATTGCACACACGCGTTGAGAGTTAAACGTATGCGCAAATGTTTCATACGATCAAATATAAAACATTGGTGACAAATTATACAGCCCGCAGGTGTTCTATAATGAACTTTGTTATCTCTAGTGCCCTTAGTACTGGTCTGTGGCTGTGAATAACATCACAGAATGTTTGAAAACCTATGCCCAAAAATTATGTCTAGGTTTTCTAGACTAGGAGATGCTGTTTTATTTAATAGCACAGATCAAACACCCAAGTAGTTCCTCTATAGGTGTTGTGAATGCAAAAGATATTTGATCAGACAATCAGAAATAGTCCGCAGTTGAATTTAGGGAGTGTAACTATCAAGTACAATTTTCTTGCAATATTCTTTGCTCTAGCGATAACACGAGAAACCTCTGTACTATTGTTATTGGTTTAAATATATGTATATATTATAATAAAATTCGTCCACAAGATATATATAAGCCAATTAACTACATTACATGTTTCCCAGCTACCAGAATATTTATGAAAGTAAAGGTGGATATATATCAGAGTTTGATAAACTTCAATAAAGTTTAAGTGGTCACTATGAAATTCGTTAGTTTCAAGTATTCTCCGTGTAGAAGGTTTTTATGTTATCCGTTTTTATATGAGTTATAACTAAATCAACTTCTTTAATGTTTAAGTAACCGCCATGAATTTGTTGCTATTTCAACAAGAAGCCGTTAACAATTACCTTGTTTTTATAGTGTTTTTCGATGTGTTTGTATGTATATTACTTTAACATCTTTGTTTCAGTACTGACGGTAAACCACATTTATCGGCGACACAACTGGTGGATTTCCTAAACGACATACAGCGAGATCCGCGTCTGAACGAGATCTTACATCCGTATGCGGATTTACAGCGTGCGAAGGACCTGATAAAGGCCTACGAGCATAATAAGTATCACCAGCAACGTTTGCAGCTAACTTTTGATGGGTTTCTGAGGTTGGTATATATGTTTTTGGAACGAAGTTCCTTATCGGGCGTTACACACTCTGAGCGGATGGGAGTGAGACTGAGAAAAGTGTATTAAGACTTTTTTCCGACACTTCTCGCTATGGTTACAGCCGTGTATGAACTATATACATTGCCGCACACAGCTCTCCCACGCGCTTTATCTTCAAGTAGAAGTTTTATTTTTGTAATAAATTATTAATGCTTTGTTGTAAAATTTAAAAAAGTATCAATAATAAATTAAGATTTATACAGTTCTTAAATTTTTATTTGTTAACATCTTAATTATCTCAGATCATTCAGTGTTTAATTCGTCATTATTAATTTTATGCATAATAAATAAATTTTATCGTAAGTTTTTCAATGTTACTATATCAACTTGATATTTTTTATTGTAAACTAGCGGGCTAGGTGGACGTTATCCAGCCCTGATAATAATAAACTTTCAGAAACTATATACACAGACCCACGTGGTTAAGGCACATTAGTGTTCAGTGCGCCTCCCATCAGTTCGTCAGAGAGGGTCAAGGTCCTGATGAGGCGTCAACACCTGACGGGTCGGGTAGAAGCACTGCAGAGGTCGTTCTCGCCCGCCTGGCAAAATGGTGACAAGAAGAACACCGAGGGGAGGCAAACAAACGTGGTATAGGACTTTGTTTTATGGCTACGTAATGATTATAATAGAAGTCGTGGTAGCCTAGTGGTTTGACCGGTGGAATATTATTTCGATGTCCGCAGGTTCGAACCCCGGCTTGTACCAACGAATTTTTCGGAATTCGCGTACATTTACTAATTTAAATTGGTAACACTATCGGCTGACGGTGAAGGAAAACATCGTGAGGAAACCTGAACCTGAGAAATGTTCTTGTAGTACTACTGTATGTAGGAAAAATATAGAACTGTGGATTTCTCAGAGTTTGAAATCGCCAATA
>MU159492.1:0-51900 GCA_015888305.1 Antheraea pernyi | reverse complement strand
CGAAACCCATACTGACACTCCGAGACGACGCACTCTTGCCGGAGCCTGGCATCGATTACGCGTTCGAAGAGCTTAATGGTATGACACATGATTTTAATCCCTCAGTAGTTACGATAATCCTGTACACTGCCTTTACCTTTGTAGATTGGAGTGATGATGCTAGATCTCCAAAAGTCAGGCATACTGCGACTAGTGAGTATGCGGTTAAAAAGGTCAGTGAGTATAGTCACACCATAAGGCCCCATCGATTTCCACGCTTCAATCGGTAAGTCATCAGGACCCACGGCTTTTCGAGTTTTCATGCTGCGGAGACAACGTAGTACCTCGTCCGACGATATAGGGGCAACAAGCCCGAGATTAGGAGGCAGTTCTGGTGGGGATATATTCGCGCGTTGAGTGTTTAGTAACTCACTGAAGTAGCTCCGCCACCTCTCTTTCACCATACCTGGGTCGCAAACAAGGGTGCCAACTGAGATCTTCACACTAAGACATTTGGTAATATCCTGCGTTGCTTTCTCGCGTGCCTTTGCCAAACGAAAGATGGATTTTTGACCCTCTTTGGTCTCCAAAGTGTCATATAATGGTGACAATTTATCATGTCGGGCTTTGGCAACGGCTCGCTTGGCGGCATACTTAGCTGCTTTATATGCGTCATGGTCTTCAGGAGAGCTGGTCTCTTGCCACTTCTTGAAGCGCGTTTTCTTCTCCCGGATCGCCTCCTGCACCTTCACATTCCACCACCACGTTTCCTTGTCGATGACACGGCCTTGAAATTCGTTACTTTTAAGTATTCCCCGTGTAGAAGGTTTTTAAGGTATCCGTTTTTATATGACTTATTACTAAATCAACTTCTTTAATGTTTAAGTAACCGCCATGAATTTGTAGCTATATTTGTAGCTATTTCAACAAGAAGCCGTTTACAATTACCTTGTTTTTATAGTGTGTTTCGAGATGTTCGTATGTATATTACTTTATCATCTTTGTTTCAGTACTGAATAAATGTAGGTAAATGTTTTGGAAAGTTTCTGGCCGTTATGTAATTTATTATTCTCACGTGATTTCAACTCTTTACGGTGCGTTATTGATACGCGAATTTAAAAAAAAACGAAGGTTTTCAATTAGGCTGTTTTTTTTTTGTAATTTTTGTCAAACTCAGCAACGTTTGCAGCTAACTTTTGATGGGTTTCTGAGGTTGGTATATTTTTTTGGAACAAAGTTCCTTATCGGGTGTTACACACTCTGAGAGACAGGAGTGAGACTGAGAAAAGTGTAATAAGACTTTTTTCCGACACTTCTCGCTATGGTTACAGCCGTGTATGAACTATATACATCGCCGCACACAAATCTCCCACGCGGTTTATCTTAAAGTAGAAGTTTTATTTTTGTAATAAATTATTAATGCTTTGTTGTAAAATTTAAAAAAGTATCAATAATAAACTAAGATTTATACAGTTCTTAAATTTTTATTTGTTAACATCTTAATTATCTCAGATCATTCAGTGTTTAATTCATCATTATTAATTTTATGCATAATAAATATATTTTATCGTAAGTTTTTCAATGTTACTATATCAACTTGATATTTTATATTATAAACTAGCAGAAATTAAATATAAACCTTCCTTAGGAATCACTTAATTTACAGGTCTTATCTTATCTTTGCCGTACCGTGAAGCTGTGGAACAATCTTCCGGCCAGTGTGTTTCCTCCTTCCTATAATATGGGGTCCTTCAAGCGCAACGTGAACAGACACTTACGCAGGCCGGCATAACAGCGGCGACCGGCAACGGACAATATGTCTCTCGGTGGTTACCATTGTTTTTAGATTGTACTATGCTTACCATCAGGCATAGTGCAGTCACTTTGTCGTGTAACAATAAAAAAATAATTACATATTACATTTTGTCATAGAGGTCAATCAATAATTATAAAATTTAATAGAGATAACTTCAAATTTGTAAAATTATTATGAAGGTTACCGAGGTACCTCAAAATTTATCCAAATTGGAATATTATTTCGATGACCGCAGGTTCGAACCCCGGCATGTACCAACGAATTTTTCGGAATTCGCGTACATTTACTAATTTAAATTGGTAACACTATCGGCTGACGGTGAAGGAAAACATCGTGAGGAAACCTGAACCTGAGAAATGTTCTTGTAGTACTACTGTATGTAGGAAAAATATAGAACTGTGGATTTCTCAGAGTTTGAAATCGCCAATACGTCGTGGGCTGGCGTGGTGATTACGCCCATACCTTCCTTCGGGAAGAGGCTTATGGCCCTGCAGTGGGTCTCTTACAGGCTGATGATGAATTACTATAATTACTGTATAGCAAAGTTTACCAGAAAGCGAAAGGAACTTCATTACTACCGGGAGTCCATAGACCCCTCGCACCTTTTTATTTGTATGAGTTTAACCAGAGCTTCTACTTTGTCGTGTGTTCTTTAAATATTGTTCTGGGCAGGTATTTTTGTATTAGCATCTAATAAGTAATAAGAGTATAAGAAAAGTGACGAATTACTTCTCTTTAAGTCGATATTTGCTCTACAAATTATAAATTACCAGTTTATTTCAGATTCCTGATGTCTGAAGATAATCCAATAGTGGCGCCCAACAAGTTGGACTTATGCGACGATATGGACCAGCCGCTTGCGCATTACTTTATAAACAGTTCGCACAATACCTACCTCACGGGACATCAGATCACCGGGAAATCCAGTGTCGAAATATACAGACAGAGTCTTCTAGCAGGCTGCAGGTCTGAATAATCCTCTTTTATGATTATGGCCGCAATTTGGTATATAGCAAGCATTTTTCTCTGCGGTTTTATCTAAAATACAAGAGTCCGCATTTCATTTTTTTCAGATTCTGTAAACAGGTCGACTATCACTGACATAGGTGTTCACAGTTCGGTTCTTTAATGTAGTGTTCGGTACTCGTCGTGCGGCCTATTCGTTCTCAGACCCCCGATGTCGTAAAGGACGACTATCGCTAACATAGGCGTGCTCAGTTCGGCTTTTTACTATAGTTCTTGGTGGTTGTCTGGCAGCCAACTCACTCGCACTCTCCCATACAGTATTTCTTCGTTCCCGCTTAATTTATTTTCTCACCTACAATTTGTTTTTAACCGCTCAGCTTCTAATGGTTGTAGCGTGATGTTACATAGATTGTAAGCTTCGTCAGTTAATAACCTATAAGTAATACTTAAACCCACTTTACTCTTATGTTCTCTGTCGCTTCTTATTCGCTCTGATTTTTACTGAACTGACCTGTTTGTGGCCGATCTTTGGTCCGATTATAATGAGTTTTTTTTATCCAAGTGCAATGGTTTAATTCACTTTTAATTTTATTTCATCTAAGCACTACTTCCAACTTTTGTCGACTTATCCGTTGTATCTGTTTATAAAAAATCCAGACTAAGGAAACAAACTCAAAAAAATGTATACGTGAGGTTTAATTATATTCGTGTATTTTAACTCTTCAGAAGATATAACATTAACTAATGAGTTGTATGACAGGCATATTGAATATTCACGCACTCCTTTCAAGAATAGAAAGCGTTCGTTTTGAATAGGAAGGAAAATTATTTAAAAAAAATGCCTAAAATATGTGATATAATCACGATTGCGTGCACGAACCGGCAGCGTGTTTTAATTTCAAACACGTTGTCGTTCTAATTATGCCGTTATCGATTCTAATTTGTATATAAAATCAGTATAATGTGCCCGATGGATTTTTAATAACATTACCAATTAGTGCGGTATCGAGTACTGAGATATCGGTATTATCGGTCTGCATCGACCCTAATTGCCTCGTGAAGCGGATGAAAATAAATGTAGGTAAATGTTTTGGAAAGTTTCTGGCCGTTATGTAATTTATTATTCTCAAGTGATTTTAACTCTTTACGGTGCGTTATTGATACGCGAATTTAAAAAAAAACGAAGGTTTTCAATTAGGCTGTTTTTTTTTTGTAATTTTTGTCAAACTGCCCACTTCCCCTCCCCTCTCCCTCTCCCTCCCCTAACCCTTCCCCCCAAAGGGTGGCAACG
This sequence comes from Antheraea pernyi, assembly GCA_015888305.1. Lineage (NCBI taxonomy): Eukaryota > Metazoa > Arthropoda > Insecta > Lepidoptera > Saturniidae > Antheraea > Antheraea pernyi. The sequence goes on along the minus strand of MU159492.1, from coordinate 47,848 downwards.
CACTTGCAACTCCTCTGGTGTTGTTAGTGTCCATGGACGGTGGTGATCACTTAATATAAGGTGACCCACATGTTCGTTTGCTACCAATGACAAAAAAAAAAAAAAATTCAAACTTTGTCATTTATGACCAGATTGGGAAAAAAATATACATTGGAAACGGGATATTTTCAAGCATGTACTTATTTTAATTTCATTGGCATCGGACCTTAGATTTCGAAGATGTAATTCGAAAGATTCCCAGGGCATTCCTTAAAATCGAATTAGAAATATATAGTGATTGAGATATTTACAGGTTTATGACCATTCAAGACTAGGTACAGTCCTCGCCAAACGTAGTCCGTTAAAGTTGTGATGACCCATCAAGCAAATACCAGTAGTCAGCTCGAAAAAAAAAACGTTCTGACCGCTATAGATGCGCAGAATACAATGTTAGGTGTAAATACGTATTATATTGTATGTATAACATCGGGCACCTTCAAATGAAAAAATGCTAATTTTAGATCCCTATAATTAATACTTTGCTTTGTATTAAACTCGAGATCATATTATTCGCAAGGCCGACATTACGTCTATATTCAGGGCGGCCAAAAATATAGAATAGGATTGTAGGTACCTAACTATGGTCAAAGACTGATGTTACTCGCGTCCTAAAGAGTAACAAATTTTTGGCCGCTACACTGTTCCATATAAATTGAACCTCGCAGCGTCAAATAGAGCAATCAATCAATCGACGATAATAAAATATGGACACTCTATTTAGCTATCATCATCATCATTACCCTTATCCCACCTAAGTAGGGTCGACACATCATGTTTTCTTTTTCCACTCTCTCCTGTCAAATGTCATCTCAGTATTCACACCTTTTTCGGTCTTCCTCTAATCGTATACCCGTCCACCAACATACTCAACACTTTTCTAGTTACATGGTTTTCATCTCTCCTCATGACATGCCCATACCATGCTAACCTATTACTCCTCAACTTCTCTGTCACTGGTGCTATTTTCAAACTTCCTCTGATATACTCATTCTTAATTTTATCCATTCTAGTCACACCACACATCCACCTTAACATTCGCATCTCTGCCACATGTAATTTTCTCTCATCCGTCTTTTTCGTAGCCCAGCACTCAGATGCAAACGGCATGACCGGTCATACTTTTATAAACCTTCCCCTTGAGTTTCAAAGGCATTCGTGGGTCACAAGCTACCCCAAATATTAGCTATTATATTCTATTTAGCTATATGATTAAATAAATAACATGAAAATTCTGGTAATTTTTGTATAAAGTAATTTTTTAAATCTTATTTATTAATTATATATAATAAAATAATTATCGTTGAATCATATTCATATTGTCCAGTGGTACTGCACGATGACGGGATGGGTCGTCATTATAACAAAGATACGTCATACTTACCGCGGATGACCACAATAGGGAAATGTGTATAATACATGTAGATGATAGCAGTGATTGTTCAATGGTTAACGTGTTCCTTTACACAGTGTCGATTGATGGAGGCAAATATGTAGGTAATTCTTGCGAATGAGTCAGAACTCTCGGTGAAGGCAAACATCGTGTGAAAGCATTGTTATCATTTTCAAGTTGAATATCCTACATGTAAAATCATCTTTAGATGTGTTCTGGTAGTTCTACTTGAGATCCTCTCAAAAATTTGGGTGTTTAATTTTTAGTCACATCAACGTCAGTTGAGATTGTGCTTAAATATAACTAAGTTAATGAATAATAAAAAATAAAAAGAAATATAAAATGAACGGACTTAATTTCACGTAATAAAACACACCTACATTACTACTACACTACCACACACCTCCAGGTGTGTTTTGGCAGTTGTAGGTACTCCAACCCTCTAAGTTAATGAATAATAAAAAATAAAAAGAAATATAAAATGAACGGTCTTAATTTCACGTAATAAAACACACCTACATTACTACTACACTACCACACACCTCCAGGTGTGTTTTGGCAGTTGTAGGTACTCCAACCCTTTTCTACCCTAGGTCTTCTAGGTACCCTTTTCTAGTTTGAATATTTTAGCATTTTCAGTCTTACTAAGATTAGGTATACTAAAATAAACGTTAACGTTGATGCAAGCGTTACTTTGCGGAAATCCAACGTTAAAAATTAGGGTAGACGTTACTTCGCACTTCCGTTTGGAATTGTTTTCGCAGCGACGAAACGATTCCACGCGCAAATTTGGCCGCTGCGAAAACAATTTCAGGCGGAAGTGCGAAGTAACGTGTCGTTGATGGAAAAGTTATTTGGGCTATGTGCATTTAACGTTTGCCTGTTACTGAATTAACCTTTCCAACGTGGCGAAATAAAAAAAAAAGTCATAAGCACTGCCGACAGGAGTGATAGCTCAAAACGATAAAATAAATGTGTTCTTTTTTAAATTTTTATATTAATTATAGTGTGAATATTTAAATGACAATATTTAAATTTTAGTGCCCGATGGATTTTTAATAACATTACCAATTAGTGCGGTATCGAGTACTGAGATATCGGTATTATCGGTCTGCATCGACCCTAATTGCCTCGTGAAGCGGATGAAAATAAATGTAGGTAAATGTTTTGGAAAGTTTCTGGCCGTTATGTAATTTATTATTCTCAAGTGATTTTAACTCTTTACGGTGCGTTACTGATAAGCGAATTAAAAAAAAGCGAAGGTTTTCAATTCGGTTGTTTTTTTTTGTAATCTTTGTCAATTTCAAACTTCGTCATTTATGACCATATTGGGAAAAAATATACATTGGAAACGGGATATTTTCAAGCATGTACTTATTTTAATTTCATTGGCATCGGACCTTGGATCTCGAAGATGTAATTCGAAAGATTACCAGGGCATCCCTTAAAATCGAATTAGAAATATATAGTGATTGAGATATTTACAGGTTTATGACCATTCAAGACTAGGTACAGGTCCTCGCCAAACGTAGTCCGTTAAAGCTGTGATGACCCATTAGGCAAATACCAGTAGTCAACTCGAAAAAAAAATCCTCGCCAAACGTTCTGACCGCTATAGATGCGCAGAATACAATGTTAGGTGTAAATACATATTATATTGTATGTATAACATCGGGCTCCTTCAAATGAAAAAATGCTAATTTTAGATCCCTATAATTAATACTTTGCTTTGTATTAAACTCGAGATCATATTATTCGCAAGGCCGACATTACGTCTATATTTAGGGCGGCCAAAAATATAGAATAGGATTGTAGGTACCTAACTATGGTCAAGGGCTGATGTTATTCGCGTCCGTAAGAAGTGTACCTCTCATTCCCCTGCACGTGCTCCCCGGATGGGGCTAAAGAGTAACAAATTTTTGGCAACTACACTGTACCACATAAATTGAACCTCGCAGCGACAAATCAATTAATCAATCGACGATAATAAAATACGGACACTCTATTTAGCTATCATCATCATCATTACCCTTATCCCACCTAAGTAGGGCCGACACATCATGTTTTCTTTTTCCACTCTCTCCTGTCAAATGTCATCTCAGTATTCACACCTTTTTCGGTCTTCCTCTAATCGTATACCCGTCCACCATCATACTCAACACTTTTCTAGTTACATGGTTTTCATCTCTCCTCATGACATGCCCATACCATGCTAACCTATTACTCCTCAACTTCTCTGTCACTGATGCTATTTTCAAACTTCCTCTGATATACTCATTCTTACTCTTATCCATTCTAGTCACACCACACATCCACCTTAACATTCGCATCTCTGCCACATGTAATTTTCTCTCATCCGTCTTTTTCGTAGCCCAGCACTCAGATGCAAACGGCATGACCGGTCATACTTTTATAAACCTTCCCCTTGAGTTTCAAAGGCATTCGTGGGTCACAAGCTACCCCAAATATTAGCTATTATATTCTATTTAGCTATATGATTAAATAAATAACATGAAAATTCTGGTAATTTTTGTATAAAGTAATTTTTTAAATCTTATTTATTAATTATATATAATAAAATAATTATCGTTGAATCATATTCATATTGTCCAGTGGTACTGCACGATGACGGGATGGGTCGTCATTATAACAAAGATACGTCATACTTACCGCGGATGACCACAATAGGGAAATGTGTATAATACATGTAGATGATAGCAGTGATTGTTCAATGGTTAACGTGTTCCTTTACACAGTGTCGATTGATGGAGGCAAATATGTAGGTAATTCTTGCGAATGAGTCAGAACTCTCGGTGAAGGCAAACATCGTGTGAAAGCATTGTTATCATTTTCAAGTTGAATATCCTACATGTAAAATCATCTTTAGATGTGTTCTGGTAATTCTACTTGAGATCCTTTTAAAAATTAGGGTGTTTAATTTTTGGTCACATTAACGTCAGGTGAGATTGTGCTTAAATGTAACAAAGTTAATGAATAATAAAAAATAAAAAGAAATATAAAATGAACGGTCTTAATTTCACGTAATAAAACACACCTACATTACTACTACACTACCACACACCTCCAGGTGTGTTTTGGCAGTTGTAGGTACTCCAACCCTTTTCTACCCTAGGTCTTCTAGGTACCCTTTTCTAGTTTGAATATTTTAGCATTTTCAGTCTTACTAAGATTAGGTATACTAAAATAAACGTTAACGTTGATGCAAGCGTTACTTTGCGGAAATCCAACGTTAAAAATTAGGGTAGACGTTACTTCGCACTTCCGTTTGGAATTGTTTTCGCAGCGACGAAACGATTCCACGCGCAAATTTGGCCGCTGCGAAAACAATTTCAGGCGGAAGTGCGAAGTAACGTGTCGTTGATGGAAAAGTTATTTGGGTTATGTGCATTTAACGTTTGCCCGTTACTGAATTAACCTTTCCAACGTGACGACATAAAAAAAAGTCATAAGGACTGCCGCAGGAGTGATAGCTCAAAAGGATAAAATAAATGTGTTTTTTTTTTAATTTTTATGTTAATTATAGTGTGAATGACAATATTTAAATTTTAGAATTTGTTTATTGAAATTATTAACATTAACATTATTACATTTACATTAATATTAACATTACATACACAAATTATTAACAGTGGTTTTCGTATCTATTGACACTCGGAGAAATAGTATTAGTTATATATATTTTTAACCGACTTCAAAAAAAGGAGGAGGTTATCAATTAGTCTGTATTTTTTTTTTGTTTGTTACCTCATAACTTTGGACTGGGTAAACCGATTAGAAAATCATATCATCTACAGGTACAAAGTTTAAGTCCACTCTCGCGTCTCTGGTACTTCCAGTGTGGTCCCATTTCAATTTTCCAGTACATCTCTAGGTAGCACACATATTCATATGTTTTATTTAATTTGGTTGATTTGATAAACTATTTATTTTCCGCTTTTTAGTGCCTTATGGGTTTTTGATTGATATTGAAGTCGGTTAATACTTTTTTTTGAAAATTTACTTTATTGTAAAGTCTATTAATCGGTCGAACGTATGATGAGCTGCCAAAATATCAATATTACATGTACGCAGGTCTCTATACTATGCGTCGCTAGTCTAACGAAAGCCACGCAAGCGCGATACGACCGGTCATGCTGACGTAGCATTTCATGACGCGAAATTACATTATATATTACATATTGTAGGTGGTAGAGCTACGCTGAAGCTATTACTGGTGTAAGCATGAATGGGTCGGCTCGTCCGGCGTAGTTCCACCCGACCGACGTGAAGTAACAGTTGCTTGTGCATTGTTATTTTTCGTTCGGTCAGTGAGAGCTCCGGAGGACCACCTCCTCTTCCCTCCCTCTCCCCCTTTCACCCAAACACAGGCTGGCAACGCACTTGCGACATCCCTGGTGTTGCTGGTGTCCATGGACGGCGGTGATCACTTAACATCAGGTGACCCGCCTGTTCGTTTGCCTCGCTATGATATTAAAAAAAATCACAAGTTTATCTCCTGCCATAAATAACGATCAACGCGCCTAAAGAAGTTTTCACATCAAAAATCTTAAGTATGCGTGTTGAATGGAAAGTTTTTGTATTTGTATAGTTGATACGGCGAACTATTATAAATATTTGAAGTGGACACTTGGCAACGTGTTCAAGAGATTTCCACTGGAAACTGTCTCCGGTGACCTTCGCATGACGTCGACCGGATTAATTGGGTCGTTTTTCATGAGATTCATTGCTATAATTTTGTCACGTGGCGTTACATCTCATATCCGTATGTGCATTTAATTGGTGACGTTAACAAAGTATGTTAATATACGTGCAAATTCTAATATAGTATAATACGATATAAGCGACGACTGGTGACGTCACAAAATAATTTGAAATAAAAACTTTAAGCAATAAACTTAGCAATAAAAACTTTTACTTTCGTCTTTCAGATTATGATATAGAAAATACATAGATTTATACTTTGTTGAATATGTGCACGAGTAAGATTCCAGTTCGGTTTTTTAAAATATTAACATGATCTCTTCCAAAAGAAGTAAAAGTATTTGTCACAATACCTTTAAAAAGTAATATACTTTGAAATCGCAGAATATATTTATCGAAAAGGTTAACTCGTTGGTTTCGGTTCTGAATACTATAATATCGTTAACCATTTATATTTTATTTGATCTAAGTAGGTCTTATAAACCTTCATTTATTAGCGGTAACTACCCAATCCTTATAACAGATATAAAGTTTTAAAAGTATTTGTTATCATTGAATATAATTATGTACTGCAGTAAGAAAAAAGCATAAAAACTTACTTTCTTTACTTACATCTTTATCCTCTTCCGTCTATCCTCCTTTTGTATCCTCTTTAATATACTTCACTTTTTTTTTTAATTTCGTTGGGCTTATCGAGCATCATCGTTATTAAAAATTATTACTGCTATCATTAGTGTATTACTAAACATAAACAGTTTTATAGTCGTTTCAATGTTTTAAGAAAATAATGGGCCTAGTTAGAATTTTCTAGAAAGTTTTTGTAGTATTTCGGAATTTACATTCCATGTTATTATTTGTAATACATTTTGTACAATAACCGAACTATTTTAGGTAAAATGCTACCAATATTACACAGTATAGGGTCGTATAACACATATTTATGAATAGAAAATAAAAAAAAGATTACATGACAAAATTGCCGCCAAAAACTTCATTTATTTCGTAAATGCAAACGTGTATATTACAAAAATTAAATAGTTTTATAGTCATTTTAGTGTTTTAAGAAAATGATGGACCCTTGGTAGAATTTTTCGGAACATTTTTTGTGACATATCGAAATTTACAGTCCATGTTATTATTTATAATCCACTTTTGCACAATAAGCGGACTATATTAGGTAAAATGCTACCTATATTATACAGTATAGGATCCAATAATGAAAATTCATGAATAAAAATAAAGTTTACATGACAAAATTCCCCCCAAAAACTTAATTCATTTCGTAAGTCTAAAGGTGTGTATTTAACATGATTGCTGCAGATGCGTGGAACTTGATTTCTGGAACGGTCGTACTGAAGAACCTGTGATCGTCCACGGGTACACCTTCGTACCAGAGATCAGTGCTAAAGAGGTCCTTGAAGCGATCGCTGAGAGTGCCTTCAAGACCTCCGACTACCCTGTCGTTTTGAGCTTCGAAAACCACTGTAATTCACGGCAACAGGCCAAAATAGCCAACTACTGCAAGGATATATTCGGAGATATGCTACTCGACAGACCTCTCGATTCGCATCCTCTAGAGCCAGGTAAGTACTTGATTATGTATTCTAAACTTACCTTAGAACAGAGTAGAATTAATGGCGTAATATATGACAATACTATCAACGGCCTGCGACTTTTCGTCTGAATTGTAAGTGAAATGTAATAAAATTGTAAAATGACTACAGCAATTAGGAATAACTGTTATCGAATCAGGCGCGCGCAGCCGTAAAAAAATAAATAAATAACTCAAATAAGATAGAGTAAATCGCGTATTTACGTCTATCTTCCCCTAAAATAACCGTTCAATAATAATAATAATTGTTGTTAAGTCTATTTTTAGACTTCGGTGCCGACACCGTTAGTAAATTTAAATTCAATCTTATAAAATGCGTGCTGCGCCCACGCTTTTGTAATCGATCCCTATTAGCTCCCGCACACTCCGCGGTTCTCAATAATATCTCGAGCCTAGGTCGTCCCCGCGCGGAGCCCTCTTGATATTATTTTCGCGATACAGTGACTCACCTACATCACTTGAACACACATATGAGATTATCTCTCTAACACACGTGCACATACATACACATTGTTGGAGGGTTTACTTTTTTTCCCTCAATCGAACTGAATCGAATAGTTTAGTTCGTTTCAAATCCGATATACACGTATTCATTGGTGAATCATGCAATTTTCATTGCATAATTCACAAATGCATATATGTATGAATAGCTTAGCATAGTTTAGCTAGGACAGACGCGTCTTTTTCGGTAACAGCCCAAGCCGAGGTGTGCCTGCACCCTTGTGTATGTTACCCAAAACAAAAATCGGCTGAATGCCTTAAGCGCTCGCCTTAGTAGTCCGGTGAAGCTGTAAAGACCTTGCCAGGTCAATAGCATAGTCAGTTCGAAAAAAAAAAAAAAAAAAAAAAAAAAAAAAAAAAAAAAAAAAAAAAAAAAAAAAAAAAAAAAAAAAAAAAAAAAAAAAAAAAAAAAAAAAAAAAAAAAAAAAAAAAAAAAAAAAAAAAAAAAAAAAAAAAAAAAAAAAAAAAAAAAAAAAAAAAAAAAAATGAAAAAAAAAAAAAAAAAAAAAAAAAAAAAAAAAATCCAAACTTACCTCTAAATAAATATTAGTGTATGGAAATATGTTAATATTTATTTTCATTTCGTTGTATAAGCAATATTTGATAAATAATTACCTTTTGTCTGTTTCTTTGTTTCGGATGTAGTTAGTATTTTATTGTGCACTCATGATTTAAGTATAACTAGTGGGCGCTCAGTGGTCGACATTCGACCAGAATTCGTTGATTTTTTAAAGTATAAAAACTTTTACTTTCGTCTTTCAGATTATGATATAGAAAATACATAGATTTATACTTTGTTGAATATGTGCACGAGTAAGATTCCAGTTCGGTTTTTTAAAATATTAACATGATCTCTTCCAAAAGAAGTAAAAGTATTTGTCACAATACCTTTAAAAAGTAATATACTTTGAAATCGCAGAATATATTTATCGAAAAGGTTAACTCGTTGGTTTCGGTTCTGAATACTATAATATCGTTAACCATTTATATTTTATTTGATCTAAGTAGGTCTTATAAACCCTCATTTATTAGCGGTAACTACCCAATCCTTATAACAGATATAAAGTTTTAAAAGTATTTGTTATCATTGAATATAATTATGTACTGCAGTAAGAAAAAAGCATAAAAACCTACTTTCTTTACTTACATCTTTATCCTCTTCCGTCTATCCTCCTTTTGTATCCTCTTTAATATACTTCACTTTTTTTTTAATTTCGTTGGGCTTATCGAGCATCATTGTTATTAAAAATTATTACTGCTATCATATATATGCATATAGTCATTTCAGTGTTTTAAGAAAATAATGGGCCCTAGTTAGAATTTTCTAGAAAGTTTTTGTAGTATTTCGGAATTTACATTCCATGTTATTATTTGTAATACATTTTGTACAATAACCGAACTATTTTAGGTAAAATGCTACCAATATTACACAGTATAGGGTCGTATAACACATATTTATGAATAGAAAATAAAAAAAAGATTACATGACAAAATTGCCGCCAAAAACTTCATTTATTTCGTAAATGCAAACGTGTATATTACAAAAATTAAATAGTTTTATAGTCATTTTAGTGTTTTAAGAAAATGATGGACCCTTGGTAGAATTTTTCGGAACATTTTTTGTGACATATCGAAATTTACAGTCCATGTTATTATTTATAATCCACTTTTGCACAATAAGCGGACTATATTAGGTAAAATGCTACCTATATTATACAGTATAGGATCCAATAATGAAAATTCATGAATAAAAATAAAGTTTACATGACAAAATTCCCCCCAAAAACTTAATTCATTTCGTAAGTCTAAAGGTGTGTATTTAACATGATTGCTGCAGATGCGTGGAACTTGATTTCTGGAACGGTCGTACTGAAGAACCTGTGATCGTCCACGGGTACACCTTCGTACCAGAGATCAGTGCTAAAGAGGTCCTTGAAGCGATCGCTGAGAGTGCCTTCAAGACCTCCGACTACCCTGTCGTTTTGAGCTTCGAAAACCACTGTAATTCACGGCAACAGGCCAAAATAGCCAACTACTGCAAGGATATATTCGGAGATATGCTACTCGACAGACCTCTCGATTCGCATCCTCTAGAGCCAGGTAAGTACTTGATTATGTATTCTAAACTTACCTTAGAACAGAGTAGAATTAATGGCGTAATATATGACAATACTATCAACGGCCTGCGACTTTTCGTCTGAATTGTAAGTGAAATGTAATAAAATTGTAAAATGACTACAGCAATTAGGAATAACTGTTATCGAATCAGTTTTCAGAATGATATAGTTGCTTCTAGAATTACCTCCTACATCCAAACTTACCTGCCGGGCACGTCTCGTGCACCGGCAGCGTCCGTACCCGCGACTAGCGCGCCCCCCCGCCCCTACCGGGCCCCTCAGGCCCCGTGGGCTCCCAAACCCGCGTCCCAGCACACTCCCAAACCTCCGGCGGCTAATCCTTCACAGGATGACCCCGCATACTCCTTTTCCCTATCGAGTATTGACTACACAGCTCAATTACTCATCTTCCACGAGATCTCGGAGATCTCGGCGTACGAAGTGTGCGCTCGCAATCCTCTACTAGGTGCCGTCACGGCAATCCATAGGTTTCCAGCCATCGCGGCTACTCTACAACGGCTCGCGCGCGCAGCCGTAAAAAAATAAATAAATAACTCAAATAAGATAGAGTAAATCGCGTATTTACGTCTATCTTCCCCTAAAATAACCGTTCAATAATAATAATAATTGTTGTTAAGTCTATTTTTAGACTTCGGTGCCGACACCGTTAGTAAATTTAAATTCAATCTTATAAAATGCGTGCTGCGCCCACGCTTTTGTAATCGATCCCTATTAGCTCCCGCACACTCCGCGGTTCTCAATAATATCTCGAGCCTAGGTCGTCCCCGCCAAGACCTCAATCCAAAATCTTTGTGGTCCATAATTCGCCTCCTTGTCTTTTCAGGTGCCTCACCCACCTCCACTCACCTCATGATTCGCTTGCCAATATCTTAAATTTTTGTTCTCTTTCAGAACTGCATTTAGATTTTTTTTTTTTTTTTTATGTCAAAAGGCGGCAAACGAGCAGGTGGGTCACCTGATGTTCAGTGATCACCACCGTCCATGGACACTAGCAACACCAGGGGAGTCGCAAGTGCGTTGCCAGCCTGTGTACAGGGGAGGGGGAGGGAAAGGAGAAAGGGGAAGGGAAAGGGGGAAAGGAGGTGGGCCTCCGGCGCTCTCACTTACCGAAGGAAACGCAACAATGCAAGCATAGTTACTTCACGTTGGTGTTCTGTGAGAGGGTGGTACTACCCCGGACGAGCCGACCCATTGATGCTGAAACTAGTAATAGCTACAGCGTGGCTCTACCACCTTCAAAATACATTAGATACTTTACATTTAGTGTTGCCCCAAAATCGTCGATACATTTTAGTAACGTGGCCAAAATTTAACTGGTGAAAAAGCAAAGGGTTTGAATAAAACTTGAGCAATTGTCGTCATGTAATTAAATGATCTATGAGATTATCGCATAGTTTACTAAAAGTCTCGTCATTTAAGAAAGCAAAAAGGTTTATTGAAACTGGTGACAGAATTCAAAAGGTAAAACTACAATGTTAAGAACTGTTCAATAGAAATTAATGATATACTAGTGGGCGCCCATTGGTCGACATTCGACGATAATTCATTGTATAAAGTTTGAACTTCATTCGGGTTCTTTTGTCAAAGGGTATACTTTCATTATCAAAGGCTTTCATGATGGCTACTCAGTTATTTGCCACTTTTTTTAATTGTATAAACATAAAAAGTGGTTACATAAGGCGGTAAGGCTCTCAAATTCTAAGTAAAGATAACTTTACGAAAATAAAGAAATTTATCGTAACTCATGACATAATTATCAATTAATTTTACACGGCACCAAGGGTGGATGGTATTTCTAGGTGATATTGAATTAAATATAGTCTACATTATGAGGAATAGTGATACACCCAGTAACATTGTTTGAAAAGTAATCGACACACAATAGAATCCAATTATGAATCCAAAACAAAGAAGTTTTTAATACTACCATTAACTTGATTTACTCTTATGACAACATGAAGCAAAATGAAAGCAATCCTGTCACCTAAAAAAATTGACATTCAATAACACCAAAGAGAATAATAATTATTTCAGTGGTTTATATTATTATACGATTAACGTACAATTTGACCAGTTGATTTCAAATGGCATGCAACGTCAGTCATGTTAAAAATATTGAAAAAGGTAATTGGAACGTAAGAGTAAAATGACGGATGAATTTGTCAAAACGTCTTTTTCATTTACATGTGTGTATATGTTGTGTAAAATTCAAGCAGGAGTGTGAGTAATCTATATTTTAATTAATTTAATATACTTGTAATGCATTTTATATTTAAAAAAATAGCTTTCTGCACTTCTCCCCCATATAAACTTTAACTATGCCAAATTTCACGTTCATCTGTTCGCGCAATTCTCTCCAAAAGGGATACAAAGTTTAGGCTTCACGTATTAATATTTAAGTATAATATTACGAACACTCAGATTGTGGAATGAGCTTTCAGCTGAGGCTTTTCCTGGGGACTACAGTATGGAGTTCTTCAAGGGGAATGTATATAGTACATTAAAGGGTCGGCAACGCGCATGTGACACCTCTGGTGTTGCAAGCGTCCATAGGCTGCGGCGACTGCTTAACATCAGGAAACATGAGAACATTCCCCACTAATAATAGTTCTAACATATATGTCGTTTATATAGTTCTAGAATCCATTTAAAACCTATTAAAAGGTGCGTAGTTCGTGGGGGGTCTGAGGGAATCAGTTTTTACGAACAATCATTACTATTGTTCATTTTAATTCAGCTTCAATATACATAATATTCCACTAATGAGGACATAGATAATTTTTATTCAGATTAATCTATTATACTTTTTAAAATATATTTACGTTATGGCGTATAACAGTGTCACTTAGAAATAATTAGCTCAAACAACGTAGGTAATATGATAATTCAGTAAATGAATCAATAACTGTAGATTGATTTTGTAAGCTATTTTAATATAAATTGTGTGCGTTCAGGGGGACCCTCGTCAGGATTGAAGTTCTTTACGATTTTCTTTCAACTCCGAATGTAATTTGATATGGTGTTTTAGATTGTTTATATTTGTATACTAGTTTCTGCCCGCGATTTCGTCTGCGTGGAATAGTTACTTTAGGGACTTTGTTTACGAAGAAGGTGGAAATATTTTTAAATAATACGTACGTTACCCCGATTTTGAAACATTATTTATTCGTGCTCCGCTCCTATTGGTCTTAACGTGTTGATATATAGCCTGTAAACTTCCTCGATAAATGAGCTATCTAACACTGGAATGCAAATTACATTAAATTAGGAAAGGAAATACATAAGGGTATTAATAAAAAAAAACAAATAAGTATTAATAAAAAAAAACAAATAAGCTTTAATGAAACTTTCAGTATTGGGCTCGAATTTCGATACTCGCGCGGACTCACACACATGCTGGTATAACGCTTGGTCCTTACGTGATGATTTTTACCATTTAACTTCTAACGCAAAACGCTTTAAGGAATTTCGTTCCAAAAAAGGTTTATTTCAATTTTATAATGAACTACAAATGAATTCCGGTTTTACACCCCGAAAAAATTCCTAAATTCGTGCGTGTAATGTTTGCTATCCATAGTGTAATGGGTTGTTTGTTTTTACTGTCGTACCTTCACATTAGCGTGTTCGCATTAAGCGTCGATTAAACCGTTCAGTTTATACTGAGGGTAAACACGCATTACGCCCTCAATATATTTCTTAGTAGAAACAAATGTGAATATAGAAATAAAATTGAAGTGTCTGTTATTTGTCCGGTTAATATTTTAATCAATTAGGACGAGATTTTTGCTGATAGATAGACAACTTTTCAAAGTACTATCTAGGCTTATCGTCCAGCTTTTCTATAGAAGTAATTATAAAGATTATTTTATTAAGATTTATTAAGATAAAAGGTAATTTTAAATCAGTCTAAGAGTCTTGGGAACTAAATAGTAATAAGAAAATAACAATTAAAAAATAATACATCCACTATCAAACTCACGTATCCACGTTCAATTATAATTATAAATTCTATTAAATATTTAAAACCTACTTTTTATTTATCTTTTCGTTTTGATATTTATTGACAGAGTTTAATTTTTATTATAGATTTTATTTATTGTTTGATTCCTTTTCCTCGTTGATTTTGTCTCTTTTATTATTATATCTTTCAATTTCAGATTTTAAATTTATTAGTTTTTTAATAATAGAAGTAGTGTATTATTATATATGGCATCACGTTGTTGGATTAGGGGAACCTTATATTATTTGTCCTTTATTTGAGTGTTGTCTGTACTGTTAAATAAATAAATAAATTCTAATCGTTGTCCAAATGAATTCCGTTTGTGGAAAAAACCTTAAATATTTTAACAATAACTGTTAAGAGATACGATAAATCATATACGAAACCATAATTATATCCAAATGTTGGATTTTGTACGCATTTTTAAGATACAATCAAATAAACCTGAGATAAATGCTTGTTTATTATATAGAAGAATTGTTTATTTCATCTGCTCTTAGGTTCTAGTTGATGTGTAAATTTAAAAATATATTGTTTTAGAGAATAAAAAACTAGACTACTTTTATGTTATATGATCTAGTATATTCGTGCCATGTTCAAAGATGTTTACTTAATTTTTATCGTGATATCTACTGAAGAATTAGTTATTTCTATTACAGTACTCGGTTTTTTGGGTTACATAAAAATATAAACCGATCTACGAATTTTATAGTTCAATAAATAAACGGTAAACTTTACCATTCTGATTTTGTTTATGTTTGGAATTTACATTCTTAGCATCTAATAGGTTTACATTAGTTGTTATAGCGTTATACGTGTTTTTACCAAAATTTGTGATATGGTTTACGATATTTCGTATCAAAATATAAAGAAATATATACTATAAATTTATAAAGCTGGAGGGTTTGCTTGTTTTGGGAGTGTTTGGCTGATTGAACGCGCTAATCTATCATAGGAGGCAAACGAACAGGTGGGGCACCTGATTTAAGTGATCATCGCCGTCCATAGACACTTGCAACACCAGGGGAGTCGCAAGTGCGTTGCGAGCCTGTGTTTTTGGGAGGAAAGGGGAAAGCAGAAGGGGAGGGAAGGTGGGTCTCCGGCGCTCTCACTGACCGAACGAAACGCAACAATGCAAGCACTGTTACTTCACGTCGGTTTTCTGTGAGACGGTGGTACTACCCCGGGCGAGCCGACCCATTCATGCTGAAACCAATAATAGTTTCAGCGTGGCTCTACCACCATTGTTAATTTGTTAATTGTTTTGCTGGTTCCAACAATAAACTATTCCTTTCTTTCTTTTTACTTCCTTAGTCTATATTTTCCCTGCTATTCTTTTGATAAAATCTTCCCATGTCCCAGCTTGATTACGTTGCACGGGTAGATCTACATCACGATCACTTACAGGGAAGACAGTCAAGCATTAATATGTAAAAAATAAATAAATTATTTACTTAAAGTATAACGGTGTTTAAATATTTATGACTTCACTTAGACTGTAGAATCTGTTATGAAACTTGTTGAGTAGTTTTTTATTGTATAAAATAAGCGCTTAAATTAGAAACTCTTAATTTTTTTAACAGTAATCCATTTGCCTATTCCTATTATCTTCCGTAGATATATCTACTATCTATCTATTTACTATCCCTCTTCCTGCCTGTTTAATATTGAATTTAAAACCTAATAGCTACATATATCACTTTGGGAAATAAACTTTTAAACAAATAATCACTCTTTTGAAAATCTCTTGATTGTGTTTTAATTCTATGTGAGATTTCGTTGACTTTGATTCATAACCATAGATAAGATTGATCTAGACTCTCATTATCTATCGTTATATATGGGAATACCAGTGTTACATAGTTTTGTTTTATGTAAATATATAGACTTAATGAAGGGTAATACAGTTTTGGCCTCAAATTTGTCGTGGCAGTAATAATAAGTTCGTGGTCATTTTATGTGTCTAATCCAGTAGTGATTCATTGTAATATCTTTATTATGCCACTGGCAACACGTCCGGACATTGCTATGGTTCCCTAATGAAAGTCAGTGCTGTGGTACCACTCAGTTGTACTGCAGTGTGTAGCTGAATGGGGGTGTTGTTGTTGGTCATATGAGTATTTTCTTTATTTATTTTGTAACCATGATGTGTTCAACGATAATAACTTTTCTTTCTATTTTCACTTTTAGGAGGAGAATTACCACCTCCTTCAATGCTGCGTAATAAAATCATAATAAAGAACAAAAAGAAGCACCATCATCATCATAAGAAAGAAGAGACTGTCGCGGTAGAGGAGAATGAACCGAGGCCAGAGCAGCCAATTCCACAGGGGAATGGAGATGTACCACACGTAATGATTTTTTTTAAATTTCCGATATATTTTTTGCCTGCCACTTCTATATTTTATTAGTGCATGGTGCACTGGTCGTTAAATAAATGATACTCCCACATCCCCCCAAATAGCATGCCCCCCATGCATAGTGGCTGCTGCTGCAGTCAGAAGTGAAAACTGAAAAAACAATGAAATAACTGTGATCTCTTTTGATTTTTTAAAATAATTATAATGTGAATTATAATATTTAAATTTCATGATTTGTGTATTGAAATTATTAACACTAGTCTGGTTTTCACATCTATTGGCATACGGAGCAATAGTTATATACATTTTATTAATTATTCAAACATGATGCTGCAAAATCTCAATACAAAATATCAATATTTGACGTACACCGGCCGCTTTACTACGCGACGCTACTCTGGCGCGCAAGCGCAATACGGTCGGTCACGTCTACTAGCATGCCATGACGCGAAATCTGAAACTTATCTTCTGTCAAAAAATTACCGCTCAACGCATCTAAAGAAGTTTACACTTCAAAAAAAATAGTTTTACTAGATCAGAATTTTTTTGAGAGTATCTCTACAAGCTCGAATAACGTTTGTTAATAGTGTTTATCGATTTACCTAAAATACTCCTAGGTATTATAGTGCCATTCAGTTGCCCACGTAGTGCAAGGAAAAAAGTAACATCATCTGCCAAGTTTATAAAGAAAAGCCGTGTATAAAATAGAAAATATGAGATTTTGAATTCTTCAACCGGACGAATTCTTAATGAACCGTTAACCGTTTACTTCTATATGATATTTGTTTGAGAAACATTTAGTTTTTCGCGAATATTATTTATGATTAATGAGTTTATTGCGATTAATACAGACTAGGTTTTCCTGGCGGTTGCTATGTTGCAACAAAATTAAATATATTTATGTAGGAAATAATTTTAAACTATTTAAAATTCACTTTATTTTTATCGCTGTTGGTATAATCTGTGTTCGCTTGTTGAATCATTGAGTATTGTTAAATGAACACTCGTCCTATAGTTTCCATTGGATATGTTTTTACCGATCATATTATTTTTTATATAATATTAAATTTTTGAAAATTTTTGTTTGGCACTTTCTGTAGCCTGAAGGGCTTTATGGATGTTAATATATGAGGTGCCTTTAAGAAGTGACCTACGCTAAGGGTTTTTTGTTCAAACGGTAAACATAAAACTGCACGTCAAAAAGTTTATATTGTCATTAAGAAAATATCGATTGAATCTTCTTTTATATATTTTAAGGGTTTTGAGGTTTGTCTCAAGTGATTTTAAATAACGCTGTGGTCTTATACACACACGCTACACATATTATACATTTCGATGGAAGAAAGCGGAATTGTCGTAACTTTAAAAATCTATTTATACACCAGAGCTGAAAAACTATTACATTTTTTTATGTGTACTGCTAAAACTAAGCAAAAAACTAAGGCCGTATCGATGAAAAATTTAATCGTAGGAAAGCGAGACCCACACCATTCGAAGTGTTATTTTTATACAAGAATTGGTATAAAGCGATTTAGCTAAAAATGCAAGTTACGACATTTCCGCTTTCTCCCGTCGATTTGTTTCTCTGTTGTCCTTTAGCCTCATTGAAATCTAAATTAAACCAACACTATCGTAATTACTCTTGAAATTATTTTATTCTTATAACTGTTCTTTTTTGCTTTTGTTTTATGTATAGCAGGTAGTATTAATGTTATTTTTTGTAATTATTTTTTTTTAAAGTTAAATTTTAGTTATTTTTCTTTTATATTTTTCTACATACGCACCGTTTCAATGTACAATGTAAGCTGTGTTTACGTCCAGAATTAGGCAATATCGTAGACCTAAGGGCCCCTCTCAAGTGCAGTTGGCCGAACGGACCCATAGGCTTTAATTAGCTAGAAATATTCGAATTAGAAAAATCGCTACCGCTATGCTATGGTGTTATATTTTTTCACCGTAAGCTCCGGCCCATTTACAAGCATTCGAATCGAAGTCTATGGATTCTGTATCCAGACACGTTAATCGCTGATACATCATTGCTTTGCTTTATATGCCATTTTTATTTTTCACGATTACGATAGCCGTTGGTTAGATTCTAAATAAGTTTGACTCTTATTTTAAATCCCGTTAGTCTATAATATAGGTATTCAGTTTCTTGTAAGTTTTAAAAAAAGTAGACCATTCATGATTAACTGGGATATGAAATTTATAAGAATGTAATATGCCTCACACTTTTCTCAATATGTTAAGAAAATCCCTGCTTACTTTTTGGATAAAAAATATATTTAGGAAACTAGTTGTTGACCTACGCTAAGGGTTTTTTGTTCAAACGGTAAACATAAAACTGCACGTCAAAAAGTTTATATTGTCATTAAGAAAAATTCGATTGAATCTTCTTTTATATATTTTAAGAATTTTGAGGTTTGACCACAATCTCAACTGATTTTAAACAACGCTGTGGTCTTAGATCGTAAACACGCTAAACATATTATACATTTCGACGGAAGAAAGCGGAATTGTCGTAACTTTAAAAATCTATTTATACACCAGAGCCGAAAAACTAGTTCAAAATTATTTTTTTATGTATACTGCTAAAACTAGGCAAAAAACTAAGTTCGTATCGATGAAAAATTTAATCGTAGGAAAGCGAGACCCACACCATTCGAAGTGGTATTTTTATACAAGAATTGGTAAAAAGCGATTTAACCAAAAACGCAAGTTACGACATTTCCGCTTTCTCCTGTCGATTTGTTTCTCTGTTGTCCTTTAGCCCCATTGAAAACTAAATTAAACCAACACTATCGTAATTACTCTTGAAATTATTTTACTCTTATAACTGTTCTTTTTTGCTTTTGTTTTATGTATAGGAGATAGTATTAGTGTAATTTTTTGTATTTTTTTTTAAGTAAAATTTTTGTTATTTTTCTTTTATATTTTTCGACGTACGCACCGTTTTTAATAATGTAAACTGTGT
The DNA here is from genome assembly GCA_015888305.1 of Antheraea pernyi. NCBI lineage: Eukaryota > Metazoa > Arthropoda > Insecta > Lepidoptera > Saturniidae > Antheraea > Antheraea pernyi. Next base: position 28,112 of record MU159492.1, on the reverse strand, counting down.
TTACGTCCAGAATTAGACACAGTATCGTAGACCTAAGTGCAGCAAGTGCAGCTGCCGGAACAGACCCATTGGCTTTAAGTAGCTAGAAATATTCGAATTAGAAAAGTCGCTACCGCTATGCTATGCTGTTATCGTGGTTTTTTTTCACCGTAAGCTCCGGCCCATTTACAAGCATTCGAATCTAAATCTATGGATTCTGTATCCAGACATGCTAATCGCTGATACATCATTTCTTTGCTTTATGTGCCATTTTTATTTTTCACGATTGCGATAGCCGTTGGTTAGATTCCAAATAAGTTTGATTTTTTTTAAATCGCATTGTATCGTTATCGCGTTAAATCGAGAATGTAATATGCCTCACACTTTTCTCAATATGGTAAGAAAACCCCTGCCTACTTTTTGGACAAAAAAAATATATATTTGTGGAACCTAATGTATATCATTTGTTACAACAGTAGCAGGACTGTTATATACTTTGTATTCTATCCAATCGTATGTCATTATTAATAGTTGTTTTTATTTGAAATGTTTATTCCAATTTTTTTCACTTAACATGGAATTTACTGATTGATTAGATAATTGATATTTTACTTCTTCTTCTTCTTACCCTTATCCCGCATAAGTAGGGTCGGTACAACATGTTTGTCATGTTGTGGTATATGATTTGGTTTAATTTTTACAATCGGCCGCCTGCCTGACATCAACCCTCGTAGAGGTTTAAATTAAATTAAATTAATTTGTATTTTATCCAATCGTATGTTATTATTAGTAGTTGTTTTTATTTGGAAATGTTTATTCTAATTTTTTCACTTAACATGGAATTTACTGATTGATTAGATAATTGATATTTTACGTACCTATAAAAGTTTGGGTTAGCCGTATAAAAATAAATGTATTTATATACTGAAATCATTTTGTACAAAACAAACATTTCACGTGTACTTTTTTTTAAGAATTTAAAGCTGTAAAATTCTTTAAAAATATATATATATATACGTTAGATATTCTATTAATTTTTATAGTTAGTTAAACAATGTATTTATAATGTAAATTGATAAGTGGTGTGTCCGTTTTGTAAATTAGCTTTATCAAGGAAGCACGTCACAACACGATACATGTTCCACGTGGAAAACGTTTGACACGTGGAATATATGTTGTGATAAATGACTTAAATCACAAGTTACTGGTGACTATACGTGATTTATCGCCATTCCCAGTTGGCCTATAAAATTAAAAAAAATGTATTTGATTAAAGAAGGCGTTACTTTGCGGAAATCTATCATGAAATATTATAGTGGACGTTACTTTGCATTTAATAAAAAAAGTAATATGAACCGTGATGTGAAACATCGATTTTTTTTTAAATAAAAGCATTTCCCGCAGATGTAATTAAGTTCTGTGTCGCGAAGAATTTGCAAAGTCACAATTAACGGATGCAAAGAAATCCGAACAATTATTTGTCGATCGAAATCGAAACATCCAGTGCAGCGACAGCGATGGGCGATCGCTTAAACCATTGCGCCATTCGTAAAATATAAAATTATTGTTATTTAAAAAAAATAAAAATAATTGTATATTTTGCAAATTATGAAACAGTTACGTACATAGTAATTCCTAGTAAACAATATTGAGTCAGTCACTAATTACATGAGATTAAAATAAACAAAGGAACTAGATCAAATCAAACGTATATTACGCTGATATAAAGGAAACGTAATAAATTTTCGTTATCGAGGTACATTTATTTTTTCAAAGCACAGCTGCATTCCACTACGTGATGCTTATTATGTGTTTATACAATTGTACTAGATTAGACATTGATCTCCACACTAGGCTCGAGGCCTGTCTTGTGGATTTCTACTTCAGGACGATTTGTCTATCGGATTAACAGCGTTTTAACCGCGCTCGCGTGTGTTCGTGTGTGTGTCTGATTGTGTATGGTTATGTAAATATATGTCATATGATCACTTTTAAAATCTCTTCAGTGTGTTTATAACTTAAAGTTTGAATTCCTTCACTGAAACTAGGGGTGTGCGAATTTAGGAACTATATGTCGACATATTGTATTGAACGATTCGTTTCGAAAGTCGACTCGAATATTTGCATATTTCAAACGATTGAAGATCAAATTTTCAAGAAATACATTCAAATCAAATCAAAATCACTTTATTCAATTTAGGCCCTAAGAAGGCACTCATGAACGTCAAAACTACCACCGGTTCGGAAAACAACCCAGTCATCGAGATGAACCGGCAAGAAACTCGATTTGGTTTAACTTTTTAACAAATATATTTAATATTTACAATAATACATTCTCTATATGTATGTAGGTAGAGACGCGATAGTTAAGTACACCATTTTGTCTGTTGCTCAGCCGATTTTCAGTAAAAGAAAATTCTGTTTAGTAGCTATTGGTCTAGAGCTCTAGTGTTAATAAAGACAACAATGGAAATATCTCCTTTTTACATTATATGCAATGATTATAGATGTAACAATCTTTAGCAACGATAAAACACAATAATGTTGCTGTTAAAAACAAATATTATGGTCGTATTTCGACCATTGGACAACCTCTAGTAATTATTAAATACTAGTGGACCCGGCGAACGTTGTCCCGCCCTGGTAATAAAAAAACCTTGAGAAATTATGACAAAAAAACTTTCCTCATGAATCACTTTATCTACTGGTGAAAACCGCATGAAAATCCGTTTAATAGTTTTGAGTTTATCGCGAACAGACAGACAGACGACTTTAAACGGTCTGGCGGTACACCGTGGGGTTTTAGTCTGTGCGAGTCGGACATAACCCACCCTCTCCCCCGGGGGGGTGGCGTATCCATAAGGGATTTCCCCACGTTAAAAAAAAAGGGGACTTTGTTTTATAATATGTAGTGATATATATGCACTAAGAAATAATTCAAATACATACTTCGTTTTATGTAACTGGCAAAACTCTGGTGGTTCGAATTTTAAAGTTCGAATATTGAATATCGATATCAGAATAGTACGAATATACGAAACAAAATGTGGAATCGAATACCATTATTGTAATCGATTCGAAAACTATTCGTACAGTTCATAACTGATACTAATGTAAATATATTCAGTTCATTATACATTCATTTTGATGGTAAAGTAACAATATGATTCTGCCCCTCCACGTACTCCCCGGGCGGTACTAAAGCGTAGCAAACTTTGGCCGTTATACTTTTTTATTATTATTAACTGAACCTCTGAGCAATAGAGCTGTCAAAGATTACTTTAAGAAGATGCTCTGTTGAACACTACAAAAAAAAGTAATATAACATACGAATATTAGATTTTTACTTGCAAAATTGCCGGTTTATATAAAAATAGGAATTTTAATGGACAATATTTAATTAGTTGAGATATTGACTATTCAGGAGAAAATGTACTGAACCATTTCATCTACGTCTATTTATATATTGTAGTGTTCACCCACTTGTTGCATTTCGACCATATTCGTTATTGAAAATTGTCCCAAATGAAATGTGTAAGAAATAAAAAATAAAATTGTTTAGAAATTTGAATACAATTTATGTATTTTATACGTAAAGCGTATTTGGAAATTTCGTAACTAATAATCTTGTCGATATATTTACTTGTTGCAATTTTTATCATTTTCGGACAGCGATATTAAAGTATGGCGTTCGAAAAAAAACTTCTAACCCTAAACCGCAGTAGTTGCTAAACTTAAAAAAACAATAAAGAAAATCGTTTGACAAACAGAGGAGAAAATTGCACAGAACTGATTTATCTAAGTCCATTTATATATAGATAGAATTTATTCAAACTGTTTTTTATTCAATTGCATAGAAAAATAATTTTACAAATAGCCATCGATTTATACTTCCTTCTCTATTCCGGGACGTGAGATAGATTAAATACACGGCTCAATTCACAAACAAATTTATTTCCTTAACGTAAACTGTCATACATTCCATCACTATTTCATTTCATGTTTCACTCGATCATTCACCCCTTTATAAAATGTTGATCCCATATTTTCCTTTCTATCGAGAACGCAATATAAATCCAACTGTTTGTTTCTGTTTCATTTGAGTTGAATTTTATAGTTGTATCGATTTTGTTTCAGAGTAAAAATCTCGGTGTTATAAAAAAATAATCCGTTCGGTCTAGTCCGATAATAGGTCCACAAGATTTGTTTACAGTATAAACGCTCTAAATCTCGAGTTTATTAGATATTTAATACTATATACTACTTGCGTATTAAATCAGTAGGTATTTGGGTCACGTTGAAATTTCCGTGTGACATGGTTGTTTGTAATTAATATTTTTAAAAAAATGTGTGTATTTCATATGCGGTAGAAGTGAAACTTTAGTATTCTGATTAATTTCTAAAATAATGAGATGAATACTCTATGAAGGAGGTAAACATTCGTTTTCGGTATTATTCTGTAATATTTTAATATATATAATATATTTTAATAAGTATAATAATACACACCACAGAACAATTCTTATAAGTGCGCGATAGTCACTGCGATCCTATAGACAATAATGTGCTATAGATTTCATCGTTTCTCTCTCTATATCTTTGTATATATTTTGAGTACATTAAGAATATACTATCTCATTCTCTTTACCGCCTAAAAGCTTTATATACATTTATAGCTATGTTTTTTTCGTTGCAAATTTTCGTGTATAAAATCCAATACAAACCGTCCCAAAAGAAGTTTCACTTTAAAATGCTGATTATTTTTATAAATTTGTGTAGTTTAAGATATTTCTTAAAAACATCGAGTAATTTGTTTTAATGGTGGCTCAAAGTTTCGTACTAGATCGCCGCGTCAAATGTCGTAAATTGAACTTCTACAATAAACTGAATAAACTGACCGAACGAAACGGAACAATGCAAGAAGCACTGTTACTTCACGTCGGTTTTCTGTGAGCGGGTGGTACTTCCCCGGACGAGCCGACCCATTCATTTTGAAACCGGTTATAGCTTCAGCGTGGCTCTACCACCTTCTAGAATCTTCAAAAATCTTAAATTACAGTTAATAAAGTAGAATTGAATATTATTGAATAATAAATGAGTGCATCGGATGATTTGTAGCTGGCACGGCAAGGGTCTAAGGAGTCGTCAGAATCCTCAGATTCGGAGAGTTCGTCTGGGGAAGAGGAAGCGGGTGCGTCGGAAGGCGGCGCGACGTGCGACGAGGCACGCGAGACGCACGCCGCGGCCGAGATATCTGCGCTCGTCAACTACGTACAACCCGTACATTTCAGCTCCTTCGAAAGCGCTGAGAGTAAGACATACTTTTACCATTTTCAGAGATGAGATACATAGTATTTAGTATCAGATACTTAGTATTAGTATCATAGTAGAATCTATTTATTAATATATGTATATATATATATAACAAAATGTGGCTATTTTCTGACTTTAAAATGTGTAATTCATTTTAATTTTCCAATGTTTTGTTTCATATTAAAAATACATAAATAAAAAGTATATTTTCATACGTTTGGACATAATTGCGAACCCCCATATTTCGGAACGGACTCCTCTTTGGGGAAGGTTAACTTTTTTAAGAAAAAATGCATTAGAATATACAATATACCCTAATTACATATGAGTTTAGATTACGTGTATACGATACTATTCGACAATTCATTTAAAACTATCTAGTTATTTTTATTATTAATCAGAGTTGTGTTTGAATACCGACAATAGGGTTTATAAGTTCACTATTTTTTGTAGAATCATCGAAAACATTGTTACTTTAAACATCCTGTAATCTCCTGTTATTTTAAAACCCGTTTTGACGAGTTTTTATATACTTAAACAAAAAACTATAAATAGTGTTGATAGATTGCGTTTGCATTCATTTCAGAACGACAACTAATAACACAATTATACTTATTTGAAGACGTTTGTAACAATTTACTTGCTAAAAAATGAATAATTTTGCTTGAAAAAATAATTTTGCTTGTTTTCTGAGGTATTCCAACCCACAAAACTCAGCGGAGCGGCAGCAGCGAAGCGACCTATTAAATCACTGTGCTGTGTACACTCCACGTATATGGTAATGTTTTGTTATTCGTGTAGTAACAATATTTTAATCGATTTCGACAGAAAAGAATCGATTCTACGAGATGTCTTCGTTCGACGAGAAACAAGCGACAACACTGTTGAAGGAACGCCCGATAGAGTTCGTGAATTACAACAAGCATCAACTATCGCGCGTGTATCCCGCCGGGACTAGATTCGATTCCTCGAATTTTATGCCACAGGTAAAACAATTGAATAATATATCGAATAAAAAAACAGACCAATTGCAATAATTACATATATAAAACTTACGATTTTCAATTTTAATTTGTTTACGTTTAAATGGTATATCTCGTAACATATAGTATAATAATATCAAAACAAATACTAAGACTAAGAATATTGATATTTTATTTATTTATTTATTTATTTATTTGTATGTGATACAATACAATGCGGTGCTGTTATATTGTTTTACAAGTAATTATAAATTATTACAGATTTGTAAATTAGCTTTATCAAGGAAGCACGTCACAACACGATACATGTTCCACGTGGAAAACGTTTGACACGTGGAATATATGTTGTGATAAATGACTTAAATCACAAGTTACTGGTGACTATACGTGATTTATCGCCATTCCCAGTTGGCCTATAAAATTAAAAAAAATGTATTTGATTAAAGAAGGCGTTACTTTGCGGAAATCTATCATGAAATATTATAGTGGACGTTAGATTGCATTTAATAAAAAAATTATATGAACCGTGATGTGAAACATCGAAATATTTTTTTAATAAAGGCATTTCCCGCAGTAGTAAGCAAGTTCCGTGTCTCGAAGAATTTGCAAAGTCACAATTAACGGATGCAAAGAAATCCGAACAATTATTTGTCGATCGAAATCGAAACATCCAGTGCAGCGACAGCGATGGGCGATCGCTTAAACCATTGCGCCATTCGTAAAATATAAAATTATTGTTATTTAAAAAAAATAAAAATAATTGTATATTTTGCAAATTATGAAACAGTTACGTACATAGTAATTCCTAGTAAACAGTATTGAGTCGGTCACTAATTACATGAGATTAAAATAAACAAAGGAACTAGATCAAATCAAACGTATATTACGCTGATATAAAGGAAACGTAATAAATTTTCGTTATCGAGGTACATTTTTTTTTCAAAGCACAGCTGCATTCCACTACGTGATGTTTATTATGTGTTTATACAATTCCTTCACTGAAACTAGGGGTGTGCGAATTTAGGAATTATATATAGACATATTGTATTGAACGATTCGTTTCGAAAGTCGACTCGAATATTTGCATATTTCAAACAATTGAAGATCAAATATTTTTCAAGAAAACATTCAAATCGAATCAAAATCACTTTATTCAATTTAGGCCCTAAGAAGGCACTCATGAATGTCAAAACTACCACCGGTTCGGAAAACAACCCAGTCATCGAGAAGAACCGGCAAGAAACTCGATTTGGTGTAACTTTTTAACAAATATATTTAATATTTACAATAATACATTCTCTATATGTATGTAGGTAGAGACGCGATAGTTAAGTACACCATTTTGTCTGTTGCTCAGCCGATTTTCAGTAAAAGAAAATTCTGTTTAGTAGCTATTGGTCTAGAGCTCTAGTGTTAATAAAGACAACAATGGAAATATCTCTTTTTTACATTATATGCAATGATTATAGATGTAACAATCTTTAGCAACGATAAAACACAATAATGTTGCTGTTAAAAACAAATATTATGGTCGTATTTCGACCATTGGACAACCTCTAGTAATTATTAAATACTAGTGGACCCGGCGAACGTTGTCCCGCCCTGGTAATAAAAAAACCTTGAGAAATTATGACAAAAAAACTTTCCTCATGAATCACTTTATCTACTGGTGAAAACCGCATGAAAATCCGTTTAATAGTTTTGAGTTTATCGCGAACAGACAGACAGACGACTTTAAACGGTCTGGCGGTACACCGTGGGGTTTTAGTCTGTGCGAGTCGGACATAACCCACCCTCTCCCCCAGGAGGGTGGCATATTCATAAGGGATTTCCCCACGTTAAAAAAAGGGGACTTTGTTTTATAATATGTAGTGATATATATGCACTAAGAAATAATTCAAATACATACTTCGTTTTATGTAACTGGCAAAACTCTGGTGGTTCGAATTTTAAAGTTCGAATATTGAATATCGATATCAGAATAGAACGAATATACGTTTCAAAAGTGGAATCGATTACCATTATTGTAATCGATTCGAAAACTATTCGTACAGTTCATAACTGATACTAATGTAAATATATTCAGTTCATTATACATTCATTTTGATGGTAAAGTAACAATATGATTCTACCCCTCCACGTACTCCCCGGGCGGTAGTAAAGTGTAGCAAACTTTGGCCGTTATACTTTTTTATTATTATTAACTGAACCTCTGAGCAATAGAGCTGTCAAAGATTACTTTAAGAAGATGCTCTGTTGAACACTACAAAAAAAAGTAATATAACATACGAATATTAGATTTTTACTTGCAAAATTGCCGGTTTATATAAAAATAGGAATTTTAATGGACAATATTTAATTAGTTGAGATATTGACTATTCAGGAGAAAATGTACTGAACCATTTCATCTACGTCTATTTATATATTCTAGTGTTCAACCAGTTGGTGAATTTCGACCATAATCGTTATTGAAAATTGTCCCAAATGAAATGTGTAAGAAATAAAAAATAAAATTGTTTAGAAATTTGAATACAATTTATGTATTTTATACGTAAAGCGTATTTGGAAATTTCGTAACTAATAATCTTGTCGATATATTTACTTGTTGCAATTTTTATCATTTTCGGACAACGATATTAAAGTATGGCGTTCGAAAAAAAACTTCTAACCCTAAACCGCAGTAGTTGCTAAACTTAAAAAAACAATAAAGAAAATCGTTTGACAAACAGAGGAGAAAATTGCACAGAACTGATTTATCTAAGTCCATTTATATATAGATAGAATTTATTCAAACTGTTTATTATTCAATTGCATAGAAAAATAATTTTACAAATAGCCATCGATTTATACTTCCTTCTCTATTCCGGGACGTGAGATAGATTAAATACACGGCTCAATTCACAAACAAATTTATTTCCTTAACGTAAACTGTCATACATTCCATCACTATTTCATTTCATGTTTCACTCGATCATTCACCCCTTTATAAAATGTTGATCCCATATTTTCCTTTCTATCGAGAACGCAATATAAATCCAACTGTTTGTTTCTGTTTCATTTGAGTTGAATTTTATAGTTGTATCGATTTTGTTTCAGAGTAAAAATCTCGGTGTTATAAAAAAATAATCCGTTCGGTCTAGTCCGATAATAGGTCCACAAGATTTGTTTACAGTATAAACGCTCTAAATCTCGAGTTTATTAGATATTTAATACTATATACTACTTGCGTATTAAATCAGTAGGTATTTGGGTCACGTTGAAATTTCCGTGTGACATGGTTGTTTGTAATTAATATTTTTAAAAAAATGTGTGTATTTCATATGCGGTAGAAGTGAAACTTTAGTATTCTGATTAATTTCTAAAATAATGAGATGAATACTCTATGAAGGAGGTAAACATTCGTTTTCGGTATTATTCTGTAATATTTTAATATATATAATATATTTTAATAAGTATAATAATACACACCACAGAACAATTCTTATAAGTGCGCGATAGTCACTGCGATCCTATAGACAATAATGTGCTATAGATTTCATCGTTTCTCTCTCTATATCTTTGTATATATTTTGAGTACATTAAGAATATACTATCTCATTCTCTTTACCGCCTAAAAGCTTTATATACATTTATAGCTATGTTTTTTTCGTTGCAAATTTTCGTGTATAAAATCCAATACAAACCGTCCCAAAAGAAGTTTCACTTTAAAATGCTGATTATTTTTATAAATTTGTGTAGTTTAAGATATTTCTTAAAAACATCGAGTAATTTGTTTTAATGGTGGCTCAAAGTTTCGTACTAGATCGCCGCGTCAAATGTCGTAAATTGAACTTCTACAATAAACTGAATAAACTGACCGAACGAAACGGAACAATGCAAGAAGCACTGTTACTTCACGTCGGTTTTCTGTGAGCGGGTGGTACTTCCCCGGACGAGCCGACCCATTCATTTTGAAACCGGTTATAGCTTCAGCGTGGCTCTACCACCTTCTAGAATCTTCAAAAATCTTAAATTACAGTTAATAAAGTAGAATTGAATATTATTGAATAATAAATGAGTGCATCGGATGATTTGTAGCTGGCACGGCAAGGGTCTAAGGAGTCGTCAGAATCCTCAGATTCGGAGAGTTCGTCTGGGGAAGAGGAAGCGGGTGCGTCGGAAGGCGGCGCGACGTGCGACGAGGCACGCGAGACGCACGCCGCGGCCGAGATATCTGCGCTCGTCAACTACGTACAACCCGTACATTTCAGCTCCTTCGAAAGCGCTGAGAGTAAGACATACTTTTACCATTTTCAGAGATGAGATACATAGTATTTAGTATCAGATACTTAGTATTATTATCATAGTAGTATCTGTTTTATTTAATATATGTATATATATATATAACAAAATGTGGCTATTTTCTGACTTTAAAATGTGTAATTCATTTTAATTTTCCAATGTTTTGTTTAATATTAAAAATACATAAATAAAAAGTATATTTTCATACGTTTGGACATAATTGCGAACCCCCATATTTCGGAACGGACTCCTCTTTGGGGAAGGTTAACTTTTTTAAGAAAAAATGCATTAGAATATACAATATACCCTAATTACATATGAGTTTAGATTACGTGTATACGATACTATTCGACAATTCATTTAAAACTATCTAGTTATTTTTATTATTAATCAGAGTTGTGTTTGAATACCGATAATAGGGTTTATAAGTTTACTATTTTTCGTAGAATCATCGAAAACATTATTTGTTACTTTAAACATCCTGTAATCTCCTGTTATTTTAAAACCCGTTTTGACGAGTTTTTATATACTTAAACAAAAAACTATAAATAGTGTTGATAGATTGCGTTTGCATTCATTTCAGAACGACAACTAATAACACAATTATACTTATTTGAAGACGTTTGTAACAATTTACTTGCTAAAAAATGAATAATTTTGCTTGAAAAAATAATTTTGCTTGTTTTCTGAGGTATTCCAACCCACAAAACTCAGCGGAGCGGCAGCAGCGAAGCGACCTATTAAATCACTGTGCTGTGTACACTCCACGTATATGGTAATGTTTTGTTATTCGTGTAGTAACAATATTTTAATCGATTTCGACAGAAAAGAATCGATTCTACGAGATGTCTTCGTTCGACGAGAAACAAGCGACAACACTGTTGAAGGAACGCCCGATAGAGTTCGTGAATTACAACAAGCATCAACTATCGCGCGTGTATCCCGCCGGGACGAGATTCGATTCCTCGAATTTTATGCCACAGGTAAAACAATTGAATAATATATCGAATAAAAAAACAGACCAATTGCAATAATTACATATATAAAACTTACGATTTTCAATTTTAAATTGTTTACGTTTAAATGGTATATCTCTAACATATAGTATAATAATATCAAAACAAATACTAAGACTAAGAATATTGATATTTTATTTATTTATTTATTTGTATGTGATACAATACAATGCGGTGCTGTTATATTGTTTTACAAGTAATTATAACTTATTACAGATAATATACAATATGCTAAAACAACAATAGTGAAGAGGTTGACTATAAATCATAAACTTATAAAAAATATTATTATACAATTTATCAAACTAGAACTATGGACCGCAAACTATGAAAAACTACATTAAATAAATACATTAATTAAATACTAATAAACAACAAAGATAACCTTAGTTAAGGTTTGTTCTAAAACTTTTAAAAGTATGAATAAAAATCTAAATAAACCTAGGTTGAATGACCGGTGACAAAACCTGCGAGCGGCGACCCATGTAGGTAGAGGCGATACATAAATGTGCATAAAGGTATATTAATCTGTCCGTGTCAACAGACGAACTTCCGACTGAACTCTTCCTAAACGGCTGGATAGATTTTGATGAAATTTTTGATTTATATTTAAGAATAATTTAGATTTACAATTAGAGCAGGTAGATGGTGCTGCGATTGAATTTTAGGATTATATTTATTATCAAGGCAAGACAACGTCCGCTGGCCCCGCTAGTACTATATAATGGTATACAATGGTACATATAGTATATTATTATACGCTTCGTTGAACATTTAATTTATGTTAAGAACGAAATAATGTTATTTAAGTGGAAAAATTAAAAATTCGATGGAGGGTTTCTTAAAATTGAAACAAAGAGCGGTCTTTTGGACAGAATTTTTGTTTCGATATATTTTATAATATAATGGGGTAGGAGTGAAAAAAAAACGGACGTTTTTTGGCACATCCTAATATATGTATATAAAAATTTATAAGCTTTTGTGTGTAATCGAATATTTAAATTACCCATGTTTAAATTGGCTTTCTTGCATGTATGGCGGTGCTGTATATTTAAAACATCCATCCCCTCTGCTCACATCCCTGTCGTATTTAATAAAATCATTTGTCGATAGGTTTTTTGGAACGCGGGATGTCAACTAGTGGCTCTCAACTATCAGACCTTGGACTTGGCCATGCAACTAAACCTCGGCACTTATGAATACAATCGGAGATGTGGGTATCTCCTAAAACCAGAGTTTATGAGACGAAAGGTTAGTATCAAACCATCTATATTTTCTACAAATCTCTTGTTACACAATACGTATAATCAGCCAGTCAGTCGGGAAAACCTAAACACTCTGAAGGCACTGTGACTATTTATTGTGTGACTATTGACAGAGCTTCGCCTTACAACAACTTCCGTGCAGGAGTGCGTGCAGATCAGCGACATCTTGCCCTTTATATGCCGAACTCCCACTAATGTAGTCTCACACCGGGGTGAATAATGAACAGCCGATAACTTCAACCAATAGCGTATGAGGTCATTAGTAACACCCCCGATAAAGTCAATAGCGCGGTATCGCAGGTCAATAGTGGTTCCCCGGGTGGCGTTGTAGTCTCGCCTCTCGGGTGTGTCATAGCGGTACCGGATGTAGTCATTAACACTCTACTGCTTACACACAATTTAAACCGGTAGGTGTAGTAATATTGAGCACTACGAAAGCATTTGTGAAAGGTCATCCTGTAATGAGGTTAAAGTTCCTAAGATGTCGCCGATGGTAACTTCCATCAGTGACACTGTCAAATGGTAATAATTAAAAAAAAAAACTCTTAGATAATGTTTCTACTGCTATAATTAATGTCGGACTACAATAATAAAAGAGTAAATAAAGCTGTCTGATGAGAACATAATTTTGTCGATAATGAAAGGAATGCCTTAAAAATATGCCCTTGTTGGTGTGTTACGACAGCTACATTCGAAAGCCAGTCCTCTGTTGGTTTAGCATACTTACTATCTTAGATCACGTCGTAATTTAATATCAGGTCAAATTGTGGTCAGACGTTAAAACCTATACGGTCTTATTACAAAAACAAAAATGAACATGCGTTTAGCATGAGTTCTACTAAACAATGTTTCAAATTTTACACATTTTTTTGAACTAATATAACGTAAACTAGAATGTCATACAGCTATGATTTCCTTGTGAATCTCAAAAATTGTTTAATTCATCTAAACCCCTGCAAATTAATTATAGCCACGAAGTCCATAATTTACCATGAGACGTCTTCTGCCGTCAAATAGAAATAAAATAAATCACAATAATAAAATAATAACTTTTAAACAATGTTTAAATATAAACAGTATCTACCTCTAAACAAGGGTAAGACACTGTTTTGTGATCAATTATATTTTAGACAGGTGTTCAACGCGTAATTAACTTTATTGTAATACGATGGATAAAGTATTAGAGGGAGAGGTTAGTTACGACCACAGTCTCATTTGATGTTAAATGATGATGGGATTGGCTGTCCAGTGCGGCTGCTGGAACTCACGAACAGGTGCTCGGTGATGATATATTTGAACTTGAGGGTGGTAGCTATCCAGACGGGCTTAGAAAAAAAAAGGGTCGGATTGATCAGTGACGAAACGAATGTGTCGCATCGATCAGGACCGTCGGCTGGACCCGTTCGCGGAGAGCACCGTGGACGGTATAATCGCGGGGTCGCTGTCGGTGACGGTGCTGTCGGGGCAGCTGCTCACCGACAAGCGCTGCGGCACCTACGTCGAGGTCGACATGTTCGGGTTGCCGGCGGACACGGTGCGGAAGAAGTTCCGCACCCGGGTCGTGCCCAACAACAGCATCAACCCCGTCTACGGGGAGGAGCCTTTCGTCTTTAAAAAGGTGGGTAACCCGAAAATTTAACCCCAAACTGTTTGTTTAAAAAGGTGTGTAATCTCAAAAATGTAACCCCGAAACTTTTGTCTTTCAAAAGATGTGCCCTAACTGTTTTTTAAAATGGTGTGTAACAGCAAAATATAACTCTCGAGTCTTTTCTCTTTAAAAACGTACAACTCCTAAATGTTACCCTCGAGAGTATTTTGTCTCTAGAAAGGTGCGTTACCTTAAAATGTAACCCCCATGTCTCTTTTTGTTTTTATAAAGATGCGTAACTTCAAAATTCAATTTTTTTTTTCGAACTGACTATGCTATTGACCTAGCAAGGTCTTAACAGCTTCACCCGACTACCAAAATTCAACCCCTGTGTCTCTTTTTTTTATAAAAATGCGTAACCCCAAAATTGCATCCCAAAGTTTTTGTCTTGATAAAGGTGTATAACCCCGAAAATTTAAATCCGAGGCTTATCTTTTAAAAGGTGTGTAAGCTCTAAATTAAACTTTAAACCCTTTGTATCTCTGCGGTGACTCGAAATGAACTCTGTGTCACGATCATCGAAATTCCAAATCGGTTTATGACGAATTGCTAACGTAACAAGCAATATTATAAAACAAATACTACCGAATTGAAATCCCGTTCCTTTTAGAAGTCTTTTTTTTTTGGCTACCAATCTTTTAATTTATTACTGTGATTGTCGAGGAGGTAATAATATTACGTGTAGGGGGATGTAAGGGGTGTGGAATAACATCATAAGACTTGAGACACCCAAGCCAACCTCACCTGCACGTGGTGCACCCTGCTGAATAACGAACGAGGCAATGGCGAAAGCGGTGTGGTAGGGTTATACAGCCTGACTGGGTCGCAACCACCATGTATATGGCGAAAAAGCCCGTCATAGTGATTCGCTTCTGCGGGTCGCGTTTCGGTATCAGCCTGTGCATATCCAGCTTTTCGCAGGCCGGCATGACAGCGGCGACCGTCGATGGATAGTGCGTCTCTCGGTGGTCGCCATTGTTTTTGGATTGTACTGGGTTTACCATCAGGTATAGTACAGTCACATTGTCGTGCTACAATAGAAAAAAAAACGTGTTTTGTGATAATTTCGATGTTCTGACAACATGGCGCCCCCCATGTTAAAACTTTCCAGGGAGTTTTTGGGGCAAATCAGAGCCCATGCTCTGTGGTATTATTTCTCATCCACTTCATTTGTGCACTATAACTAGTCTATATTAAGTAAAATGTCACCAACATTATACTAACTATACATTCAAATCACACAAGATTATGAATAAAATATAAAATCCAACACATGACAGATTAGGATCCTGCCAAAAACTACTTGAATTCGGTTAGAAATATATATTGCGTTTGAATGTTTTAATCGATGTAACATCAAACTGTCTCAAGTTGGCGTTTATCGGTCAATTTTCTCGTTCACGTCAATCGCGATGGCATTGTAATGTAGTTTACTATAGCTAATGGTGGGTAGAAAAACGTTAACACGTCTTTAATGTATTCCGATTCACGGTTCATATCATATCCGGATTCGACATGTTGTTTATACGTCGATATAAACATCGCAGACACGTGTAGCTGTAAAAATGTTAGTATTTTCTTTGTTTCTGTATAATATGATTAGGTTTTTATTAGTTAACACGTGCAAATATTCCAATAATACGGATTAAAATACGGATCTCAATAATAATAACAAAATCGAACAGTCCAGATGTGATTTATAGGTGAACGATTGTGACGTCGGGAAATGATGCCTCTGTATATCCACCTTAAACGAATGTAACTATCTGTTTGTAAAAATATGTAATTTTTTTTATATGATAGGAGGCAAACGAATAGGTGGGTCACCTGATGTTAAGTGATCACCATCGTCAATAGACACCTGCAATACCAAGGGAGTCGCAAGTTCTTTGCCAGCCTGTGTTTGGGGGAAGGTAGGGGAGGTGGTCTTTCTCCCTAACCGAACGAAACACAATAATACAAGCACTGTTACTTCACGTTGGTTTTCTTTGAGAGGGTGGTAGTACTCCGAGCGAGCCGACCCATTCACGCTGAAACCAGTAATAGCTTCAGTGTGCCTCTAACATCTACAAAAAGATCTTGAAAGGAGAAACAAGATCGAGTTTGTTTCCAGTTCTTCTCGATAAGTGGGTTGTTTGTCCGAACCGGTGGAAACTTTCACGTTCATAAGCGCCTTTTTAGGGCCTAAATTGAATAAAGTATATTTGAATTTTGATTGGATTGTCCAATAATATTGTAATGTAAGCTAATTACATATGTTTTATTGTAGCTTTTAAAAAAAAAAAATTACTTCTTAGACGATTTCGTTCATGGGCCATCGCAAAATGTATAAATATTAGAAAATTATAATGTGCCACCTGTCGTACTTACATGAAATGTATATAGTAAAAGACACAATAAAGTCTACAACATGAAATCAGACCAATATAGGTCGAACGCTTTCACGCAAAAAAAAAATTGCGTACAATCTTCTCAGCTACTACGTTGAAAGCGATTACCTGATGTAATATTATCTGCTGATTTAGTGATTTGTTTTCAAACCGCCCCGATAACGGGCTACGAACTAAACTTTCCCAAAAATCTATTGCGTATAAGTGGTTCTGCAGGCCTTACAAAAAACGATATCGAAGTATGGAAATATCGATATAAGCGATGTACCGTACTCGATATTCATCGTTATTTGTAATAAGTTTGTTATAATTGTAGAAATAGTAAAATAAACGTAAATTGTAATAATACGTAGAAGGTTAAAACGATGTTTTATAATTTTTAATTGAAGACCTTATGTGTTTAAAATATAATTGCAATCAGAATTACTAATCAATTTTATTACTTGAATTGTACTCGATATTTAGTGCTGTTTCATATCGATATTATTGTATCTTAAGTATGAATATCGTTTAGTTTTATCAATATCAATGGTTATTCGATATATCAATAGTTATTTATGGTGGTAGAGCCACGCTGAAGCTATTACTGGTTTCAGCATGAATGGGTCGGCTCGCCCGGGGTAGTACCACCCTCTCACAGAAAACCGACGTGAAGTAACAGTGCTTGCATTGTTTCGTTTCGTTCGGTCAGTGAGAGCGCCGGAGGACCATCTCCCCTCTCCTCTTTCCTCCCTCTTCTCTCTCCTCTCCCTCTTCTAACCCTTCCCCCGAAGGGTGGCAACGCACTTGCGACCCCTCTAGTGTTGTTAGTTTCCATGGACGGTGGTGATCACTTAACATCAGATGACACACTTGTTCGTTTGCCACCTATGATATAAAAAAAAACCATCTATCGTTGAAAGCTTTCGTATGAGTAAGAAATGAACACAGCTACTGTTAAATATCGAAATTGCAATTATCGACCAAATACCATAAATTTAAAACTACCGCTCGAATGATAACTGATTTAAACATTGAATAAACATATATATCGTCTCTATAAATTCAATGTTTAATATTACCCATTGCATAGATTTATCAAAAAAAGAGTAATTATGTGCTAACAATATAACGAATCGCTGTTAATTTGTTTCTGTAGGAATCTTCGATACGAGTAACTACAATCATTAATACTAGAGAATGCTCGCGAATTCATACTCGTGAATTTTTTAAATGTAATTTTTCATTATTATATACCGATTTTAAGTTACCTATATTAAAATTTTATCATTACTGCTTAGTCCTTATAGAAAGGCGTATTGATATGGAATTTTCGATTTGGCAGTAAATGTTTGGTGAGAATTAATTCTGTTGTTTCGGAGAATAACTTAGACTAACCACAGGTAGTATTATTTTATTTCTATGTATAGGCTGGATTAAAAACTTTCTTTGCAGATGTTCTGGAACAATCTCTAAATATTGTTAGATCTATTACTAAAAGGATAGCCGGAATAGAACTTTAGGAACGTGCTACGTGCAGTATGTTTCATCTTATATACGTATAATAGAAATGTAAATCTGTACTTTTTTAATTTTCGTGAAAAACATTGTTGCAGGTGTCTAGGAATAAGTAATAGAATACGTTTCAATCATTTTTAGAAATGTCTGTCTGTCTGTCTGTCTGTCTGTCTGTCTGTCTGTTTTTATAAGACCTCCTATAAGAAAACCATTAAGCATATTCTCGGGAGTAATTTAGTCTTAGTTTTATTAAAGGGGGGGCAAGGGGTTTCAAATACTATCATAAGACTTGAGACACCCAAGCCAACCTCACCTGCACGTGGTGCACCCTGCTGGATAACGAACGAGGCAATGGCGAAAGCGTGGTGGTATTTACAGCCTGACTGGGTCGCAACTACCATGTATATGGCGAAAAAGCCCGTCATAGTGATTCGCTTCTGCGGGTCGCGTTTCGGGATCAGCCTGTGCATATCCAGCTATTCGCAGGGCGGCATGACAGCGGTGACTGGCGATGGATAGTGTGTCCACTCGGTGGTCGCCGTTGTTTTTGGACTACTGTGCTTACCATCAGGCAAAGTGCAGTCACTTTGCCGTGCTACAATAAAAAAGAAATTAAAATCGGTCCACTCTATCAAAAGTTATTGTAATTTTAATGGCGCCGCGACTTAAGTATGAGAGAAAAGTAGATAAGTGAATGGACTAAATATTATGTACGTTCAGATGACTTTATTAGTCATTGTTTTGTATATCAGGTTCTACGTGGACGAAGTCGCGGGCACAGCTAGTATACAATATAATCATTTATAAAATATAAATATGCACATAAACAAAGGAAATATGACGACAATCGATCACGTTATGAATTAATGTGATCATAAAAACTAAAATGTGCTACAGATTTCAAATTATCTTTCGACGGATGCCGACCTCGATGCCAGATTTTTCTTATTGCACGTAACCTTGATCGAGCGTTGAAAAATTCATAAAAATTGCAACACGATTTATTTTATTTTTTCAATCGAGTGTTTTGATCTCATTTCCGTTATCCATTTTGTTCATTGAAATCGTGAACTGAAGTTTCTATAAAGTATTTTAAGTTGAATATAGACTAACGATATTTATTCAGTTTTAAATGTTGACGAATGATATTTATCTATTTAAAATTCGCTTATGTGTTTATATTTACCAATCTATACATCTATATATTACAGTTACGTGCCACTATCTTAGGTGGTATTACCTAGTATTTATTCCTGTACACCCAGAATACCCCTGATTCTACTCCATTGAAAAATCCATCCAAAGGTTTCCTGGAAGAAATTGCTAATATCAATAAGGCCGCCCATTATACCGTTAATAAAACGTGAAATGTTTTTTGAAATTATATATATATATATATGTAATTGGGGTACAATAAAGTTTAAATAAATAAATAAAATTATAACTAAAAAGCTGTGGATACGTTAACTACATGATATTTTGGCAAAACAAATGGCATGATAACGCACACATACGTAAAGTAATATTGTAACGCCACACTCTCTTACATAAAATATGGAAGTAAGATAGCATATTCTCAGTATCGGTGGTGAAAAACAAATAGTTATATATTGCTTAGATAAGGGCGGATTGACAGGGCAGCGCTAAAAAATAAACTAACTAGCTAAGTTTTAACACGGTGCTGTCAAAGCGCTTATGATGTATGACCAGCTTTTCACAAGAGCTTATTTTGCAACAGTTCTATTTACTCTGCATTATAATTATGCAAGTGTTAAGAAAGTTAAGTCTAAATAAATATTAACACACAATTTCACACATGGTCATTTAGTACCTGTCAAAGTAGCTTGAATTATGTTAACTAAACAACTGACGTACATACAAATATATGTATTTGAGACCTGAACGTCATGATGAGATCATAGTGTTAGGATTTCTTCTGATAACTGCTTACTTAGCTACCATTATGGCAACGCACTTGCGACTCCTCTGGTGTTGTTAGTGTCCATGGACGGTGGTGATCACTTAACATCAGGTGACCCATCTGTTCGTTTGCCATCAATGACATAAAAAAAAATCAATAATGGTAGCTAAGTAAGCAGTTATCAGAAGAAATCCTAACACTATGATCTCATCATGACGTTCAGGTCTCAAATACATATATTTGTATGTACGTCAGTTGTTTAGTTAACATAATTCAAGCTACTTTGACAGGTACTAAATGACCATGTGTGTGATTATTTGTTGGAGAATAATATATAACTTTGTGATGAACAGTACAAGGTCAATACGACTCCCACGACTCTCGACTCACAGCGTCGATGTTTCAAAACCAAGAAACGAGCGTACAATTCTTTAAAAGACCGGCAACGCACTTGCGACTCCCCTGGCATTGCTAGTGCCTATAGACGGCGGTGATCACTTAACATGAGGTGACCCACCTGTTGCCTATTATGATATAAAAAATATATATTTGGTAGATAACGAAGATGTACTTAACTGCATGATATACGTACTTGCACAAAACACAAATATACGTATAAATACGTATTGTATGTATAAAATCGACACAATTTACACTTTACTTTCTACTCTCTACATTATTAAACTCTTGAGTATATTACGCATAAGTCTGAGTTTACGGCTATATTCAGAATTGTCGAAAATGATTGACGAGGAGTTTAGGTCCCCAACAGTCTGAAGGGACTATATGTGAGATGCACTTGTTCGGTAGACAATTAGGCAGCTTGACAGGCTTGGCGTTGGTGCTGGCCCATGCTGAGATATCTCGAAAGATATCTCACGTAGAGATGTATCGATGTGGGGCAGATGATGCTGTAGTAGGGCCGCAACAGCGTAAGGGGATATGTGAGATGTGTCCAAGTGGAGCTGGTGGCGCTGTAATAGGACTTCACCAGCGTAAGGGGATATGTGTCTATGTGGGGAAGGTGTTTCTATAGTAGGGACCCAACAGCATGAGGGGGATATGTGATATATATCAATGTGGGGCAGGTGGTGCTGTAGTAGGACTCCACCAGCGTTAGTGGATATGTTTCTATGTGGGGCAGGTGCTTCTATAGTAGGGGCCCAACAGCGTGAGGGGGAAATATGGTATATATCGATGTGGTGCAGGTGGTCCTGTAGTAGGGCCTCAATAGTGTAAGGAGATGTGTGAGATGTATTGATACGGGGCAGGTGGTGCTACCAGAATTGGCGATGTTGCGTATCGCGGCGCACGAAGAGAGCGGGCGGCTACTCGGGCACCGCGTGCTACCTGTCGTGGGTTTGTGTCCCGGTTACCGGCACGTCACGCTGCGCACCGAGCTCGGACTCCCCGTTTCCGCCACTCTGCTACTGCTCGTCGTCGTCAAGGTGAACCACTTTGACCTCTCTTCTAACTAACATCACTAGATCAACTAAGGACAACGCCTTTACTTTAAAGCTTACCAAAATTCCCTAGGTTTTGTATATAACAAATAGAATAATAACAAAATAAGCATTGAAACATTTTCTAAGTAGTATTAGTCTCTCTTTCTTACTTTACAGATGTCATTATCAAATATTATTTATCCTCACGTCCTATTTTTAGCTAAATACGATGTTTAGAAATTTTGTGGTTGTATCAGGATTATGTGCCGGACCGGCTGTCGGAGCTGGCGGAGGCGCTGGCAAACCCTATCAAGTACCAGAGTGAGTTGGACAAGCGCGAGCACCAGCTCGCCGTGCTCACCGAGGACACCGACGTGCCTCCCGACGAGCTGCCCAGGAGGATGCCCTCGATACCGGTCAGTTCCTCCCCACTCGTCTCTTGCTTCTCCTCTCGACTTCTCTGCCCTTGACTACATATAAATCGTTTTCTTTCTTCTCCGTTCGACTTCTCTTCCCTTGATTCAGTATAATTACAGTCCTCGTAAATTTTTTGGGCCAATTTGAATATAACCGTAAGTTTGGGCGTTCGCTCATAATGGTCAGCGCAACTATAGTCAGAACGATCAAAAAGTTTGTCGAAGACTGTACGAATACATTTTTATAGTGTATAGTTTTTACCATTTGACCATAATCTTATCATATAAATAACGATGTAGTTTAAGATGGTAAACAAGGAAAACTATTGAGCAACCGGCTTTTACGTTCAGCAGCCAGAACACACTAACATGTGCTTGGCGATAGATTTTCATGTTTGCATTCATCGAAAGTTCCGATTCACGCGCAAGGATTCGAACGTACGTCGATCGACACAGTGTCCGATAACGTTCTCAACTAAGCTGTTATAGTTTCAAAATGACACATATATACCTTTCAGAAAAAGTGAACACTAACTATAGTTATTTAATCCATCTCCTTGTCGACTTTAATGTTTTGTAATCGATAACTGCCAACATTATCTTACAACCCTTTGCTTAACAAATAACTAAACACAAGAACAAATAAGTATTAGTGAGTGTTCAAGACTATATTACAAACCCTTTTTGTCGTATAGCTATTGATATATTTTTCTTTCAATTGTTTTTTTTAAATCTGACATTTGTCGCGTGTATAATTTTTTTTTTATGTCAAAACTGGCAAACGTACTTGTGGGTCACCTAATATTAAGTGATCACCACCGTCCATAGACACTAACAACACCGGAGGAGTCGAAAGTCCGTTGCCAGCCTATGATTGGGAGAAAGGGAGTGAGGGGGGAGAGGAGAGGAGAAGGGAGGTGGTCCTCCGGCGCTCTCACTGACCGAACGAATCGCAACAATACAAGCACTGTTACTTCACGTCGGTTTTCTATGAGAGGGTGGTACTACTCCGGACGAGCCGACCCATTCATGCTGAAACCAATAATAGCTTCAGCGTGGCTCTACCACTCTTAAGATATTCCTTCAATGTAGCATATCTCATCTTTTCTATTTTCTTTGAATCCGAAGATCCACAATTAATATATAAAGGGAGTGTTCAGAGGAGTTGTTTGAATTTACCCCTGCCGCTACATTCCACCATCGTACTACCCGCCTAAAACTATAATTTCATCCAAATCACCTGGATGAGTGGAGGTCTTCCACGGTGAGGTTTTCAAGGTCGTTTCTACCTCGCACTTGGACCTTGTGGAATCGACTTCCAGCAGCGGTATTTCCAAATTGCAATTGAATTGCAAACCTTCAAGAAACGAGCGTAAACTTTTTTAAAAGGCCGGCAACGCACTTGTGACTCCCCCGGTGTTGCTAGTGTCTATGGACGGCGGTGATCACTGACCATCGGGTGACCCGTCTGTTCATTTGCCTCCTATAATATATATATAAAAAAACCTCGGTTCGTATTAGTGTGTCGTGAGGTGTCGGAGCACTGTTTGTTGTGTTGATGAGCGTTTATACTTCTTATGTGTCGTGTCGTGTCGTGTCGTGTTGCGATGTGGCGTGTATTCAAATCATTTAATAAATTGTTGTGAATACACTTAAAAGATTTTGTTTTTTAAAACTATCTCACGCGGACAGTGATTTTAATGAGGACATTCAATTTACATTGTCAGAGTAATTTCATAACTTCATCAAACATTTTCACATCGTAGCATGATGTTAAGGGATATTGCATATATCGCGGTAATATGTCATATTATGGTGTGTTGTGATGCGATCCTCCACCAGCACTGTGTTGTGATCGGCTTTCTAAGTACGCATGTCGCAAGAGTGAAACCATATTAAAATATTAAAAATGCGTGAATGTCGGTGTAGAAACTTGAATATATAAAATAACCCGGTCTTAGCAGTATGACGATCGTATAACGTATAAATATACGAGATATAAAATCTTCCTCAGAGTAAGCTCTGGCTAGGACAGTGAGCATTTTAATCTACATATTAGTACGTATTCTTGTCTTCCCATTTTAAAGATGGTATATTGTGCGAATTCTTTTATCATATTATTCTTAGCCATTGTCATTGTGATATTACGTTACGTCAACATAATGTAGTAGTAATTTAATAAAATTGATGGTATTTTGTCGTATTACGACACACTCCCACACAGTAATAATTAATTAATTAATTGGATCTTAAGGTAATCGGCTATATATCATCTATTACTGTGTACAGATTAAAACCGATTCAATGGGGGATGGAAGTCCAATCAAAGTAGCTATAACAGAAACTAAGAAATTAATAGAAAGCGAATCGATAACCGGGTCGAACCCACCGGCAAGTGCGACTGATAAAAATGTACAAGGTGAGGTTTGATTTTTCTTCTATATGAGTTGTTAGATTTTAAAAGGAGCTAAATTCAATTTTAAATGTACATAATAATGTTTATTTTTTTTAAATTTCCAGTTTTTATTCAACTAGAATGAAGTTCAAATGTTGCCGTCCATAATGTTCTTAGTTTTTTTATGGTCTTCATATTTTATTACATGTATATAATTTGAAGATTTTGAAAAATAACCTAAAATATTAGTAACGGTTAACCGTTACTAACCAATTTTAAAATTGGTTTTAACTAATTCTGAAATGTAACGATTCGTATAACGTTTTGTATATATGTCATTGCTTGATGGCTTTGGAATGTTCATTTAATTAAGCTTCTTAAGATTTTAAACATATATTTAGTGTTAATCTAAAAAAAAATTGCAGTAATACTTTTTGCTTTTGGAATACATTTTTGTAATAAGCCAGATATAACGTCCGAAATGCTTTACTCGTGAGCTTTATTTGTCGACCATTAATACTATTGACCGGACGATTGTACTAATGACCTACTATTGACCAGCAATTGTTGATTAGTACTAAATTACTATTATTATTTATTTATATAACTGTGGTAGTAGTCAGTCAATAGTAGGTCATTAGTATAAATCGCCAGGTCATTAGCATGGTTTCAATGATCAATCTACGTCTTTATTTTTCAGAGGAAGGTGATAAAAAGTCGAACGGCACCGAAGAGTCGCTGGCAGAGTCGTTGGAAACCCTGTTGTCTTCGAAAGTGGTGAGAGAGTTGGAAGCGAAGTTGGCTCGCAAGTTGGACGATGTGCGGCGCAAATACGACAAAGACAAAAAGCCGGTCTCCGCAAAGTTCTACGTTAGCAATAAACTTGTGAAAAAATTGTCTTCTAAAAACGTGTAAGTACACTTCTCATTGTTATGTGTTAAGATAGTTGAAGCATGCTAAATTCTGTTTAAATTAAATCCTCTTTATGTATCTATATGTACACTTTTCTGTATCTGAACTGAATTTATTTATTTTTTGTTTGTTTAGTAGCAACTGACGCGTTTTAAAGTTACATAGAGTTACATGTTCGTTTTAGTGATAAACGTATAAAATGAAGTCGCTTCCGCTGTCTGTTCCCTTAGACCTTTTAAAATATTTAACGGATTTTAATACAGTTTTCAACAATAGATAAAGTGATTCAAGAGCAAGGTTTGTATGTATAATACATAGATATTATATTACATAAAATCCGAAAAATTGGAAGATTTGTTATGTGTTTTCGTGACAAACATATTTTTGTGCGCTTAAATCGCAAACGCTGGCTAAACCTTAACGAGAAATAACAAATTCATGTATTGCGAAATTGGACATCTTAAATATATCGATAAAAAACTCCACGATGGTATATAATTCTCTCTAAAGAATAACCCACAGTACCCATTTTTGTCTTTTTACAAAAATAATTATGTTATTTTATACAATATAGTATTACTGATCCAATTAAATACATTACATACGTTATACATGGGGCATTTCACGTGAAGCGGACAACAAAAAAAGGGTGAGGTTCTGAAATTCGTTCATACTCAGTTTATTTGGACTTCTAGGAGGTATGAATGTGAATGCATATTTTTTTTCTATCACGTTTATTTGTCAAGTTATGGGCTTTTAAAGAATAGTCACACCTGATTAATCGATCTATTTCCTTAATCAATTCTGTGCCAACTTTAAAAGTTATAGTATATTTTATGTGTATCTTAAGCTACGTTTTGATGTAATAAAAAAAGGAAAAAAGATATCCAAGTTATAAAAATTTTGTTTCGAAAAATTTACTTAAAATTTTTTTTTTCCAAGTATGATTTTATTATCAAAAAAAGCGATTATTCTGTTCTATAAATCGTTGCGTTTAATATTTTATTGTAAATTTGTTCAAACATATTATTTGGGATATTGACGGTGAATAAGGGGATATATTGCAATATGTTTTCAGATATAACAGCAGTGAGGCGAACACGAGTACTAGCGGTGCGGAGGAGTCCGCGGGTGTGGCGGGAGCGGAGGTGCTGGCGGTAGAGCGGGAGCTGCGGCTGCGGTACCACCACTCAATATACGCCGCTCTAGAAAAGAACCTACGAGCTGATCACCATCACCAGATGAAGTCACTTACTGTCAGTATATTTCTCATATGTAACTCTATATCAGCGGAAACATCTGTAAAGTGTGTTTATATTTGAAGTGAAATTCCTTATGAGAGGGCTTAGCAATTCGCTTCGTCAGCTTGGAATAGTTACTTTGGGCTAACTTTAACACGCATCGGAAGCTTTCAAAAGGAAAAACACTTTCATTGGTATTCCGCTCCTATGGGTCTTAACGTGACGCATCGGAAGCTTTCAAAAGGAAAAACACTTTCATTGGTATTCCGCTCCTATGGGTCTTAACGTGATGATATATAACATATAGTCTCCCTCGATAAATGAGCTATCTAACACTGAAATAGTTTTTGAAATCAGACCAGTATTTCCTGAGATTAGCGCGTTTAACCAAACAAATAAACTCTAGCTTTGTAATATTAGTATAGATTAGCGATTTTATGATTTACTTTAATGAACTTTAATTAACGATTGTTTGTTATCATTATTTATAGGATTCATTGGAAGTGGAGAAGAAAGAGATATTGAACAGATTAGCGAATTCACGTAAAGAGGATGTGAAGGCGCTCGCGAAGAAAACAAACAGGGATAAAGACGAAATACTTAGAATAAAACGGGAGATACATTCCCAGGTAATTAATGTTGGTTTTAATTATCGTTTGTGTTTTTGATAAGAAGAAATTGTAATTTAAATAGTTTTATCATTTCGGCTATCCTGAGGCAGCATCCTTGAGAGATTATTATTCATCTCTTCGGATTTATTTTATAACAGGTGCCTGTTTAAAGGTTAACACCCTTCAATCTTGGGGTAGTTCATGGTCACATTTAACATATAGGATAATAATATCAAAACAAATACTAATAAACAACAAAGAGAACCTTAGTTAAAGTTTGTTTTAAATTTTTAAAAGTATGGGAACGGTACTTTTAAACATAAAAAAATCACACCTAGCCTCAATAAACAAAATTCAAGGTTCGCTTTTCAATGTTAATCATGGGAACGGCATACGGCCGAACCAAGGTAAGGGGGACGCGAGCCGAGGTACGGGTATTGCGACTATTTAACCAGTCATGGTGTATAATATAGTTTATATAGTCATAGTAACTACATCGAGAAGGTTAATATGAGGGAGATATAGGGGAATATTTGGGGAATCGCACCGTCGTGTGTTGATAAGGTTGTTTTAAGCATCGATATCGTTCATTATCGTACAGTAGTGCGCTGTTTAACCTCTTATATCTATAGTAACTTAATCGACAGTGTTAATATGAGGGAGATATAGGACAATAGTGGGAGAATCGCACCGCCGTAGTTGATAGGGTTGTTTTGAATATCCATATCGTTGGTTCTTGTACCATTGATGCTCTGTATAATACCTATGGCCATAGTAACTACATCGAGAAGGTTAATAT